>JAQZBX010054820.1:0-18559 GCA_029593785.1 Cabassous unicinctus | reverse complement strand
TGGGGGAAGAGGAAGGAGGGGGGAGGAAAAGAAGTAAGAGTGAGAAGGTTGAGAACAAAAATTTTAATTAAGATTGGAAAGGAGCAGAAAAGTGGCATTTTCCTCTAGCAACAAGGGAGGTTAAGATAAATGCATTCTAGTGAAATTGTGGTTCATACACGTGGATAACTTCTTGGTGCTTATGGTCTCTAACTTCACTCCACAGAATCCCTTCTGGTGGTGTAAAGGAGAAGCACCTAAACCAAGTGCTGGGGATTGAATCATGGCCCCACAACAGACATGCCTAAATCCTAACCACCAGGCCTGTGGGTGTGAACCTGTTTCTAAATAGGACCTCTGAAGATGCTATTATTATATTAATTAAGGGGTGGCAAAATGCATGAGGGCAGGCATTAATCCAACAGGGCTGAAGTCCCAATAAGCAAAGGAAATTGAACACAGTAGCAGAAGCTAAAGAGAAAGGTCTCCGTGTGACAGAGGATTGCCATCTTCAGAACACTACACACTTCAGAGAAAGCCTGGCCTTGCCAACACCTTGATTTTGGACTTCTCATGTCCAAGACTGAGAGACAGTAAATTCCTATTGTTTAAGCCAACCAGGGTGGTATTTGCCATAATAGCCCTGGAAAACTAAGATACCAGGTAATGCCAAATGACAAATGTGATCAAGAGCCTGTCCTGTGAGGTAGACGAGATGACGGCCTCCCCGTGGCCCACGGGGCATCCACAGGCCTGCCCTGTTACACTAGGATACACTGGCATACTTTTCAGTTTTATTGTTTTTATTCTCTCACCAAGAAAACAACATTGCAGCTGCACTGTTTTACCAAATACTACATTAATTCATGAAAGCCCACACGTGCCTTTTCAGAGATATCGTACCAAGTCCTCCTAGTTGCGAGGAATGAAATGTATCTCTACCTTCTCTCCACCCCCTGCCCCTGAACAGAACATCTGACAGTGTGGTGCACTCAGACTTCTACCTTCGAGAATCAGGGTAATGCACGCCTTTCAAATAGCTTTTCCCAAGGTTTTAACAGATCTTAGGAGGGTTGGGTCCTCCTAGACAGGGGGTATTAAGGAGAGAGAAGGAAAACCACATGTCCTCATGAAGTGCAGTGTAAGGGTGGGAGGAGACAGGTTTGCAAGTGAGTAAAACAAATTCTGCCGTGTGTCTCACATGAGGTTTTTCCCCCAGAACCCCAGCTTAAATGTAAATAAAGGACTTTCCCTTCCGTCAACACCATGGTCCTGCTCAGTAGTCAAACCAGTCCCAGATCTCACTTCTCCTTCCACGCCTTCCGTGTGAGCCTCTTCTTTATCTCACAGCCCTGCCTTATCAGGGGCTCTCACTGCCAGCGTTGCTCGCCTGGAACTGTTTACCGTCTTGTGTGGTGATGCTGGCAGGTGTGTATGATCTTTAGCCATGCTGGCTTTTGGGGCCTCGAGGGCCAGGCCCGTGTCTCCTCCGGCAATGCCTCATCTGCCCAGCCAATCACCCCGGTGCAGCCCACTCTGCACACTCTGAGAGTTACCTTCGTAAAGTGGTGTTTCTATCACGGTCCTGCTCAGTTCAAAATGGTCAGCTGTTCAGGAGCAGGTGTAGCTCTGAGCGCCTCCTTCACATGTACGAGGCCCCGGGTTCAATCCCCCGTACCTAAAAATAAAAAATAAAAGTCAGCAGCTCATGCTTGAACGCAGGGCAAGCTGAACCACCCCAGGCAGCGTCACTGTGGTCACTAAAGGTGATGACAACGCATTTGTGCTGCCCCGAGCCAGGCACCACAGCAAGTGGTTCTCCTGTTGATTCATCTTTGTAGCAACCCTATGAGGTAGGCATTATAATTAGCATCCCCATTTTACAACTAAGTCCCAATTGCTAACCATTACAACTTCTCATCTCTACCATTTGGTCCTCAGTGAGTTTACCAGTCTCATTTTCTCATAATTCCCTGCACTCAATCACTTTGGTTTACCCACCATCCCCTAAATATTTTCCCTTTGCACCCAGGTCACTCCATCCTCCCTAACTGAATGCTTTGCCCCTTCTTTGCTGTTTCTCTTTCTTCTACCCATCCATCATGACCCAGATCCTCAATGGAGCCTTCTCTTTCACCTACACTCTGATAGTCCTTGCCTTCAGATACTGATATTGCAAAGCACACTCTTTTCATTCACGTCTTCATATTTTCTGAGGACGAGGAATATAAAAACAATACCCTTGTCTTTAGTGACGTCTGTCTAAAGACGAGAGAGAAAAGTAAACCAGAAATTACAATAGAGTGAGATAGTTCCATGATAGAGCTGAGAACAGATTAGTGGCTGGTTGCAAAAGGGCCACAATTCATCATTCCTTCCTATGTTGAAACCCCCTTTCGATGGGACTTTGGAGCTCCCCACCAAGAGGAGCCTCCTTGGGATCAGGACTAGGTTTGTGACTGGCTCTGGCTGATAGAATGAGGCATTGTGCCAGTTCTGAGCTAGACTGCAGGAAATTCTCTCCACTTTTACTAACTTTCTAGGAATCCTGTCCATCCGTCATGTGAACAAGTCAAGGCTAGTGTGCTTGAGAATAAGAGCCCATGAAAAATGTGCAGTCCCAGTTGAAGCCACTCTAGACGAGCCTGTTCCCATCCTACTCTGAAGCTGACCACAGACATTTGATTTAACCCAGCCATGGCCAGAAGAATTCCCAGCTGGGTACAATCCAAACCATTTAACCCTGCCCAAATTCCCAGCCTACAGGATTGCACGCTAAGTATAAGTTTTTCACTTTAAGCCTCTATGTTTTGGGTCTGTTTTTTTTGCAATGAAAGGTAATAAGTACAGAAGCATTGTGGAAGCATAGAAGATTCTAACTCTTCTAACTAGGATCCTGGTAGAAGATAAAGGAAGAGATGGTGATAAATTAATTAGGACAGAGTAAGGATAAGCATCTAAACCTAAATAAATATTTTGCCCATATTGATAGATATATCAAAATTATTTTTCACTGTCCTCAAAAAAAATAAGAATATTGGACATAATTTAATCATCAGAGATGAGAGCAGCAGCAGTATAAAGCTTGAAAAACTTGCATTATTGTGCTGCACTGTAGCACATTGATACTTCCAGGGTTATTGAGAAATATAGAAGTATTTTTCCTGCATACTAACTTGCTCCAGCATACTATATTTTGGTTTTCAATTATTTTATCTTCTACTTATAAAAACACCATGTTTTTCTTCACCGCCAACCTATCAATTGCCCTTCTTGATTTTCTGAGCCTTCTCTGTAGCCTTCCTTCTGCCCCTTGTTTCTCCTTGCTCCCTCCATCATGCATACAGATTTCTTTCTGCAGTCATTGGGTCTGTTGAAGTCTGTGAAGCTGTACAACCAAGCCTGAGAGCTCAGTGTGAAGTGAGGGAAGCTGTCTCACGAGCAAGCCATGATGTTAACTGACACAAGGGTTGCACAGTTTTCAAAATGTAAAATGTATTGGTTATATTTGAGTACCAACAACCCTGTGAGGTGGGAAATCTACCCACAACCTTTATGAGTGAGTAAACGGAGGCCCACAAAAGCCAGGCCTGCTCCAAGGTCACCCAGGTAGCGAGCGTCACAAACTGAGCTCAAGCCCAGGTCTTCTAATCCAAAATCCTGGGCACCTTCTATGTTAGGATGTCTCAGATTCAGAAGATGGACTTTGAGACATTTATTTAGATGAGTCAGGAGTCTTCTTTACTTTCTGGTTTGGGCTCTTTTATCAAATCCATTAAGTTTGCAGGATCCAAAACCAGTAAGAAGCACAGTTCTTCCTCCTAATCCTGCTAGTACCAAATCCAGTATTTACCATCAATAATAAGAAATGGTAGTGATGATTCAGCTTTACATGTGAGACTTTATCGTGATTTCCCTGGCAAACCACTTCATTAATATTTTCCCAGCTGAAGAGAAGAAACTCAAGCTTCACTGTCGTGGGTTCAAATCCCAGTCTCACCATCTCCTGTGCGGAGGCTTGCCTGCTGTCTTAGATCACAAACAAGATACACTTCAGGGGACTACCTCAATAAAGAATTCACTTATAACCTAAATTCTTCTGCAGAAATATTGTGAAGAAGGAGCATTTTCCTTTCAACGTGTAACCTCATGTTAAGGGAATCTAGAGATGATAAAAACCAAGAGGCTGTCAAGCTAGCTCAATAATTCATACACTTGAAAAAAATTCATATGTAAATTGCTTCAGACCCCAGATGGCTCAGGAGGGTAAAAAAGAACGTTCATCTTTTTCTCCCTTTAAAGCACTCCTAGAAATGCTTTGGAGCATGCTTTGTTTCAGCATAAATATATGCTTCACTCTGGAAAATTCCCTATGCCCTTTAGCTCCAAAGTTGTCATTTAAAAGATTTTGCAATCATGAGCACCTTGAGAACCTATGAATATATAAATTTGCCAGAGGTGGAATGACCCCTGAGAGTATTCAAGTCAGCTACAGAGTGAAAACTGTTACCCAGAAGATTCAGCTCCTCCTTCAACCCTACTTTTGTGCCACACTTTCTTCTTCTCAGGGCTCCTCACCCCAGAGGTGACAGGCTTTATTTTGGGCTGTAAGAGCCACCACAGGTTTGCCTGGTGGCGGAGCAGAAGCACAGCAGGATATAGGTGTTCTTTATATATATGAAGAATCTACAATGACATTTCATTTTGGAAATGAGCTGCTCACGATTCTCATTCCTGCCCTGCCCCTTTAGCCCCTCCTAGAACTCTGCTTCCCTACCAACCTCCCTCTGCAAAGGCTTGTTCCTCTGCCTTTCTTTCCTGGTCTTGCTGAACGGTCAACCAGGTGGTGATCTCGGACTGGACTGTGAAGGAATTGGGCAGGTCTAGAGGATGAGCAGCAGGAGGCATTTGCCTCCGTCTTTCATGTAAGTAGAGTTACTGGAGATAGCATCATAGCCTGCTGTTTCTGGATTTAAAAAAATAATAATAACTGAGAATATCAAAGGGAAACAAAAGAAAATGCTTCATTTACCAGGAACCACACTTTGCCTCTAGTTATCACAAAGCACCTAAGAGAGATCCAAAGAACTACAGAAGGGGGGGGGGCTCATTTTCACAGGTGCAAACCATAAGCTCTTTCTGCTCCACTGTGTGAGTATGAGGTGGGAGCTGGCGTGGCTTCACTTTGCCTTTTGATTATGATGCAGGGGATAAGGGCATCTTATCCCAAAATACCACTCCAAGCCTTTGGGGCTTAAATAACAAATTACTCTAACAGAGTTGTACTCTGTTTAGTTAAGATAGTGCCCCCTACTTAAAAATCCATTTTCCTTGGGCAGGTAATGCACTGAGCCTTCAGCAGTCATGAGCAACTTCTTATTTCATGAGGCCCTTAAAGGAGGCAACCATTGGATGCCATTGGAAAAGGGCTAAAAGGGTCTTCTGGACTTGATCCACTTCAAAACTCTGTCCAGAACTGATTCTGAGTGGAACACTAACAGCTGGAAGCGATGACCGCATATTTCAAAGAACGGTGGATACACGGCTGCAAACATTAAACCTTCCCTCTCTTATTCTCATCCTGCTTGTTTGGGGCTGGAATTAAGGACACTTGGGTACACCTATGCCTTCTGCTGAGCCAAGCTGCCTGAGGCCCAGTTTGGGGATCAGGGAAAGAAAGTGCTGAAGGCAGAAGAGGAATTAACTTGGAAGCAGTAGTGGCTACAGAGTCAGGAATCTATAAAAATGCTCTCTGGTTTCTGCCCAGATAACAGAGTGCACATGTGGTGTTAACAGAACTACATCATGAGCGACATTTCTGTATTTGGTTTCAATAAATCCAGAAGGACTCCTCCACCCCAAAGCCTTGCCCAAGATGTAATGGAGCCTGCCACACCCTGCACCAGTGACCTTCTGGAGAGGCCAGGCCAGCAATTCCCCCGGTGATGACGTGCACACAAAGCAGATCCCAGGAAGGGCCCCACTCCTGTACATCACTAGAGTTTTCAGAGTTCCTCCTCTCACATAACCAGACCTAATCCTGGAAAGGCCTGTAAACTGAGACTGCCCAATCCTTCAAACCAGGAAAGCACTGGCAGCGGTGGTTACCATAAACGGCCCAAGCTTGGGAACAGGCTTGTGACTGTGATTGGAAAGGCTGTGGTAGCAGATGATTTGGAAAGAGAAAGCCAGTTTAGACAGAATCAATGACAAACATGTTCACCTTGAGTAACTCTTGTTTAAAAGCTGTGTTACAAACGAATTACATTCGCATGCTAAAGGGATTGAAGCAGGAAGGAACTAACCTAAGTGACTGTGTGGGAAACAGTATCTGGCCGGAAACCCAAAGGAATGAATGCAAAAAGAACTGTAAATAAATGTTGTAATCTAATCAATATTTTTTCACAGGGGTATGGGTTAGCAAATCTGAACCTAATTCATGAGTATACTAAAATTGAACAACTAAGTAATATATTGTAGATAATAAGAACCAGGTTTCTCATTGCTAAAGAAAGAAGTTACAAATAAGGGAAGAAAGAAAGCTAAAATGCAAAGTGTGGTGTTGGATTGGAATCTGAACTATCAGAATAAAAGCACGGCTTTTATATATATATGTAGATAGATAGATAGATAGATAGATAGATAGATAGATAGATAGATAGATAGATAGATAGATATAGATAGATAGATAAACACAGATGTGTGCGATGTGTGGGTTAGTATACATTCATATTTCTCCACTGTCTGTTGAGACAACCCAGGAGGGATGAACACACCTAGTGTCCAGATCTTATATTCTAACTAAAGGAATCCGAGTTTTTTGAAGAAGTGATTGACTACAGGACTAGAGCACAGAAAATGCAAGACGAGCCTGCGGCATCCAGTGGTGTCAGAAAGTAAAGAAATGCTCAGAGAAGATGGAGCTTATGGAAAGAACACAGGAGCCAACCTGAAGAAGCTCCTAATGGCCAAAGCTGGAAATTCTGAGGAGCAAAATAAATAATGGTAGTATAGATTTTAACACATGGCATAAAATAAAGATATCCATGAGCCCTTACTAATATAAAATTTTAAATTGATATAACAAATAAATGGGGGAGAAGAGAGAGCTCTTTATAGCAGATTTCCAATTAATATGGAAGGAAGGAGGGAAATTGAAAATCACCTTTAGGCAAACCCCACAGTAAGAATCATTCCAGAAAAGATCTGCCGATGGATGCTGAAATTAGTGGGCAAAAGTTTCATAATCTCTATGTATCTTCCCCAAGATATTTACTAACCACAAGGGAATGATAGTAACTTTAGAGAAAGCCCAGCACAAATCACCATCACCAAGTGATCAAGGTCAACAAAACTTGTTGACATTGGGAACCCTGTGATGATACACGGAGAAAGACACAACATCCTTCTGTGGTATTCTTGGCAACAGTGCTTATCCCTCAGCCCAAACAAGGGAGAGCCGTCGAAGCCAAATCAGGGACACTCAAACAAAACAATCGACCAAAACTCTTCAAAAGTGTCAAGGTTATGAAAAAGAAAGAACTGAGGAACTGTTACAGATTGTGAGAGAATAAGGAAAAATAAAAACTAAATACAATATGGGATCTGGTTAGAATCAGCTGATAAACCAATGGAATTACAATAATGTCTTCAGTTTAGTTCACAGTGTTGTACCAAAGCTAGTTTTCTGGTTTTAATCACTGCACTACAATCATGCACGATGTTAACAGCAAGGGAGTTGAGTGAGGGATATATGGAAACTCTCTGTACTATTCAGACTTTTCTGTAAGTCTAAAATTATTTCAAAATAATTTTTTTTTTTTTAAAGTAAGTCTAAGCAGTGTTGAGTAGATAGCTTGGATGAACTGCACTTTGTCTATTTAAGGGTCATTTTCCCTGGTTCATGTTTAAATCTCGCTTGAAACTTGTCTTTAAACCATTTAGTTCTAAAGAAAACAAGTCTCCAGTGCACAGTCACGGACCTGAACTAAGGGAACACGGCAACTCCAACCTTCTTGCAGTTTCCTCTTCGGCTATCACACTGCTGCCATCCACCATTTGTTCAATTTGCCATATGCTCAATTATCTTTAACTCCTAAGAAATGTGTTCTGTGCTGTTTTATTGGTCTTTTAATTTTACAATAGGTTGAAGGGCTGAATCCCATTTATGGCTTGCCTATCAGGGTAGTGTTTTCTTTTCCACTGCCTAATTCCAAACAAATAACCACAAAAAAGCAATTTCCTTCCTATAAGCTGAGGCCAGTTGCACAGCTAATTCTTTGCCAGAATATAAGAGATGGAAGTCATTAATGGGTCTGGGGTGCTGTGAATGAGACCTCACTCCAGGGCCGAGGCCGTTTCACTCCCGCAGGGTTTACGGGATGGATCTGACAGAACGCTAAGGATGCGTGTGGAGGGGGTGGGCGGCAGGGATGGGTCATCACAGGGCAGAGGGAAGAGAAATAGAAGTGTTAAGAAAACAAAATAAACAACTGGAGTATAAGTTTAATTTTAGAAGTAGTTTCCCACATATCTCATTTCACATAACAAAGCTTTGCGAAGTTCTTATCCTTATTGTGCAGATAAAACTGAGACCTTGAGAGTGTCTATGAGGCCTGCTCAAAACAAAAGATGAGTGAGTAGGAAGCCAGGATGAGAACCTAGGCTTTCTACGAACAGGCCTGTATCTGTACCCATTTTGACTAAAAGTTCTGAATTTTTCTAAAATAAAATTTTGTTTTCTTTCCTTTAAAAAAAAAATCTCCATCTGTCGTATGAAAAAATTGAGGTGCCCAGGATATCTCTCTCATTTCAGGGGAAGCCATCTCCTACTATCCTGTCCTTTTTCTGAAAAATTCTCTCAGGGCCAAGGTGAATGTCTGGCCAAGCACCTACAGATGCCAGGCAGGTGGTAGCAAGGCTGAATGAAATCAACGCTGAACCTCGGCAAAGGAGGCTTTTCAATTGATATTGACTAACATCGCTCTCACATATGAGACTAATTACCAAACCACATCATTTTTATCAATCAAATGCCAGAGGTCCCAGGAAAATGAAAATTCCTGTACTTGTTCATCCATGTTCTTAGATTTTGCCTTTGGGTGGGCAAAAAAGGGGCCTTTGGATGGAGACCTTAAAGCCCATGGAATTCAGTGAGACCCATCCCATTGGCACCACCAGCTATCAGAGAAAAGCAGGGTAAGGTATTGGCTGCGAGTCTTATTTGAGATGTGAGGGAGAGACATCCTGGGTGTCTGAAAATTCTCTGGATTTAAAAAGCTTAACTTGGAAGCAGATGTGGCCCAAGCAGTTGTGCACCTGCCTCCAACATGGGAGATCCTGGGTTCAGTTTTCAGTGCCTCCTAGGGAAGACAGACAATGAACAGACATCAAGCAAGAGCAATGAGCAGAAACAACGAGCAGACAGGAAAAAAAACAACAAGCAGACAACAAGCAAAAACAAAGAGCAGACAATGAGCAAAAACAAAAAAAAAACAAGCAGGGAGCAGATGTGGCTCAAGCAGTTAAGAGCCCACCTCCCACATGGGAGTTCCCGGGTTCAGTTCCCAGTGCCTCCTAAAGAAAAAACAGACAACAAGCAATGAGCACAAACAACAGGCAAAAACAGCTAGCAAAATAAAATAAAAGCAGCGAGCAAAGAGACGAGGGAGCCATGGGGAAGGGAGCTTAACTTACAACCACATACGGGGTGGGGGCTATCCTTTGGCTCAAGCCTGTCTTCTCCATCCCCAGAGGGTTGTGTGTGTGAGAGAGAGAGAGAGGCTTAAATCGTTAGCATCCTTTTTTTTTGCCTAGTGCCTGCTTCCCCAGATTATAATTTGGTATGTGTTCGTGTAGAAACCACCACCAACCACCGCTGTTCAGGTGCGTGGGAAGAACAGCGAAAACACCCAAAAAAGAAGAGCCGCTCATTCCTTCCTCTTACAAATCGTGAAATGGTATTTCTCAACTCTGATTCTTGCAGACAAGCCAGGCTAAAGCAGGGGTGCATCCAGCACACGTGAAGGACGACGTGGTTGAGACTTCCACAAGTCGCGCACTGCTGCAGGGCGCCCTGTAAACTTCAGTTTGAAAGTACAAATGGAAAGCAGGCGTGCGGGAAGCAGACCCGCGTGCTCTCCTGGACTTTAAGAGCGCTGTCATCTTAGTCCCTCTGGCCACCGTCCTTGTTTCACTCCTCCCCTGCCACTTTGGCGACCTTGATCATTCGCAAGGAACACGCCACCAGGTGTTGCCGGTTTGAATACCAAAGCTGTCTGATTGCATGTTTGTTCTTGAGATAAGCAGCTAATGGTTTGGATTTTAAAAACCTGCATACAAATAATTATGTACACCAAAGGGAAAGGAACCCAGGCGTGTTTGAAATTTCTTTCTATTTTAATAAGTACCTGACAAAGGTAAAATAAGAAGTATTTCTTCTCCTTGGTGTGCTGATATGCAAATTCACCCTCCTGTATGGGTGGAGACAAATCAGATGCTATGGAATTTCAACACCTGAAATCAGAAAATATAGGGAGCTGCCTATCAAATGAGCAAAATCTTCTTCTAGGTAATACTCAGCGGTGGAGAGTGAAAAGAAACAAGCAGGGGCACACCTTGCTGGAAGGGTACACTGGTACAGCATCACAGGAGGGCAATGCAGCAGGATATCTCAGGACCCTTAAAACTGTCTCGTTCCTCAGCCAAATAGTTTCTATTTCAGGAAATATTCCAGGTACATAATCCTAAACATGGGGAAAGGCTGTGCATGCACCGAGGCTCATCACAGCATTCCTTTATTACAGTGGAGTACTAGAAACGACAGTGCAACCACAGGGAAATCAAGTGAGTAAATGCTGACACCTCCATGTGCAATAATTTTATGCATCCATTAAAATTAAAAAAATTAAAATTAAAATTTATAAAAAATTTAATAAAAATTAAAATTTATAAAAAGCTTTGCAGGAACACGAAAAATTATGATACCATGACAATGGAACCATTAAGATATAACATGGTTGCTCCTTATTTTATAGATGTGTGAAAATAAATCTCAAGGTAGATGCAAAGCCATGAAGAGCTTTAGTCAACATGTAAAAAGCATTCATTTCCCAAAGCAGATGATGCTATTATTTGATGGACTTTGTTTAGAAACTGAATAAGGCAATAAAATCATGCCTGATTAGGACTCAAATGGCCAAGAATAAATAAGGATTCGTTTATTCGTTCCATCTTGAGAGGCTCACGGAGACGATGTCACTTCTCCACATGATCCACAACGAAGCTAGTGCTCGCGCAGCCTCCACGCATCCAGGTGAGGTCTGAGGACCTCAGCCCAAGGCCACTGCTGTGGCTCTGCCGCATGAACCATGACTGAGCTGCATCCCTGTGAGGGTTAGTTTATGTGCCAATGTGGCTGGGTTAGGGTGTCCAGGTGTTTGGTCAAACCCTGGCCTGCATGTTGCCGGAGGGATTTTATAAATGGGATTCGCACCCACGATCAGTCAACTCTAAGTAGAGGAGATGAGCCTGGCTAATGTGGTGGGCCTCGTCCAATCAGTTGGGGGTCTTAACAGACAAGATCTGAAGGTTCCAGAAAGAAGAGATTCTGCCTCAAGATGACTCCCTCTACTCCCCCCTGAGCTTCCAGCCAGTTGGACTCCCCTAAGGACTCTGGACTCAAGACTTCGACAACAACTCTTACTGGAATTTCCCTGCCCTGTGGAACTGGGCCTGCCCTACAGGTTGTGGACTTGCATGAGCCAATTCCTTAAAATAAATCTCTTTATTTAAATGTACACATACACACACACATACCTTGTAGGTTCTGCTTCTCTGGAGAATCCTGGCTACTACATTCCCCAAGATTAACTTCCATTCCACCACAAGTGCCAGCAGCTGAGTGGAATTTACAGCTTCCGGTCCCTCATCAGTGAACGACTGTTAGCCAGCCCGTGCAGGGTGTGGGATCCATCACTTCTCAGGCTGCCCTCACCCCAGCACAGGAGATGGGCCCTAAGGCAATGAGTCGCAGTGTCTGTTCTCCTGTCTGAATGCACCAACCTTCTTCTTTTCCTCAGCCAGTGAGTAAAGTAGAACCACCGCTCCTACTGCTTGCTCTCTGATCCTCCGTCGCACCACCATTCCCTCACGATTCTGTGGGTCCTCGCCCTTGACCCAGCCCCTCCTCGCCTCCCAGAACCTTCCTTTGTGACCTATGGAGCTCCAGGTCCACAACCAGCCAGCGCCCCCACGCGCCTCCACCAGCTGGCCGTCCCTGCAGGACCAAAGCCCAGTGGAGACTGCACGTTCTCTCACGCCCAGGTACCTCGGGGTCAGAAAGCGGAGGGCAGATCCTCCTTGCTCCCATTACTCCTCCCACCTATTTTAAAACGACAACAACAAATGTAAACACAAAAATAAAAATGACCTTGCTGTTTTAAAATCCCACACGCTGCTGCTTCTCACAGCTGTTATTCATTGACACTATTGGATGAAACTGAAGGCACGTGACCCTACAACCCAGCATTCCCACTTCTAGGAATGCATTCCAGAGAAACTCTCACACATGGTACAAGAAGGCATGCACAGGTATTGGAAACAATTTAAATGCCTGTTGATTGAAGTTGCTAAATTAAGATATATTTATAAAACAAATGAACTTGAGCTGTATCTCAAGTAGATAAATGGATAAATGGATACATTTCTAAAGCATAATACTGATTTTTAAAAAGCAAAGTGAAGAAAGATATGCAATGTATAATATTGTTTATATAAATACATGAAGCAATATTATATGTCATTTATAAATACATATAAATGTAGTGGTAGTATTAAATTCAAACAGAAATAAAAAACACCAAATTAATGATGAAAGATAGAGCATGAGATTGAGGAGTACACAAATGAATACAATCATATTTTTGTTTTCAAATCTAAAGAAACTATGACAAAGTGTTAAGATTTGATAAAGCTGGGAGACAGGTACGTGTGTTTATTATATTATTTTCTAAACTTTTATACATTTTCATATAAAAAATGTAAGAGTATCTATACCCCTTACATCCCCCTGCTCCCTTCTTCACTCAACTCCAAACTTGTTTCCAGAACCATCATGCCACCAAAATTAATAATGTCAGTGACATCCTGATGCAGATTCCAATGTGCATTTTTCAGTCTTACTTGACCTATCAGCCATGGTCTCTTGGCTTCTATGACACATTTTCCTGATCTTCCTCTACCTCTCTGGCTAGCCCTTGTTTCTCTCATTGACCTGTGCATCCTCTTCTACCCCTGCCACTAAAAGTTAGCTTTCAGAGAAGACTTCTGGCATTACCCACTCCTGAGAAAAACTAGTGAAAATTATTTTAAAAACAACCTTTTAATGCCTTTGGAAATGGTCCCAAAGACGTAGAGCAAATGAAGACACGTTTACTCAAGAAAATCTGCAAAACTTCAGTCCACATGGTGAATATATGGTATTTGAACTGAGAACCACTCACATCCTTCCTCCTTCCAGTTCAGTGAGATGAAAACTTCACTAGATGGCTGCGGCCAGGAGCACAATGCTCCCTCCTCCCTAACCACCAGTCAAATTACTATCCTCCCAGAAGGGATGGTGTATTAGTCAACCAAAGGGGTGCTGATGCAAAGTAGCAGAGATCTGTTGGCTTTTATAAAGGGTATTTATTTGGGGTAAAAGCTTACAGTTACAAGGCCCTAAAGAGTCCAGTTCACAGTTACTTCCTCACCAAACTCTGTTGCCATATGTTGAAGCAAGATGGCAGGCAATCTCTCCTGGTCTTTCCTTCCTTCTTCCTCTTATGGCTCCGTGGGCCCATCTTCTTCTGAACTCAGCTATAGACTGGCATAGGGCTCGTCTCTCAAGGCTTCTCAGCTGCTCTGGTCTCTTCACAAGGTCAGCTGTAAACTATCAGGCGAATGGCTCATCTCTCCCCCAGGGCTCCAGGATCAAAACTGACAAAGTTCTCTCTTCTTCTTCTGTATCTTCTCCCGTGTGTCTTCTTGATTTAATGTCCATTTATATAGCCCAAGGGGGTGGGGACTCAACCCAGAGCCATGCCCTACTGACATGGTCAAATCAAAGACCCTGAATTGATTTAATTAACTAAACTAAAAACCTTTGGATTTAAATCAATTGAAAGATATCATACCCAGAGAAACAGACCAGTTTACAAACATAATCTATATCTCTTTTTGGAATTCATAAATAATATCAAACTGCCACAGGCAGGAAACCAGCATTTCTCATCCTGCCCCCAGCTACTTGTAACTGGAAAAGTTCTGGACAAGTGACCCCTTGAGGAATAACATCAGAGACTTAACACTGTGATGGAAAATAGAATCCACAAAAATAATCCAGCTATTCACTAAACAAATAAGCAAGGAAAAAACAATAGTAAGTCCTGGTGGGAGGAGCAGAGGAAGGAGACCAGTACCCAAGGTTGCTAGAATATATTATCTGAAACATCCAGTTTCTAAGAAAAAAGTATGAGACATGCAAAGAAGCAGCAAAATTTGACCCATACACCAGAAAAAAATCAGGCAACAGAAACCACCTGTAAGAGCAACCAGATGTTGGATTTAACAGACAAGATCTTCAAAGTAAACATTATAAATATGTTAAAAAGAACTAAAAGAAAGCATGCTTGAAGAAGTAAAGGTATGATGACACTGTCACATCAAATAAAGTGTTCAATAAAGATTGAATTATTAAAAAGAACCAAACGGAAATTCTGGGGTTGAAAAGTACAATAACTGAAAAGAAAAATTCACTGGAGTGGCTCACCAGTAATTTTGAACTGGCAGAAGAAATAATTAATGAACTTGAAGATAGATCGATAGAGATTAAGCAATCAGAAGAAGAGAGAGAGAAAAAATGAACAGAGCCTCAGAGAAATGTGGGACGCTAATATGCACACCAACAGACATGTGTAATGGGAGTATCAGAAGGGGAAAGGAGCAGAAAAAAATATTCAAAGAAATTATGACTGAAAACGTCCCCAGTTTATTGAAAGTTGGTCTTCCTCAGGGCCCAATCCTAAATTCTTTCCACTTCTCACTCTATGCTTTCTCCTAGGCAATCTGATCTATATCTGTGATAGTGGTGACTTAAAAGTTCATCTCAGTTCAGACCTCTCCAAGCTCCAGGCCTCTATATCAAACTATCAAACTGTTTAGTTCACGTCTGAACTTGTGTCCATCAAACTTAATCTCTCCCCTCCATTTGCAAGACCACACCCCCAGCCTATGCTACAGGGACCTATTACCTGGATCACTGCAATGACCCACCCACTAGTACACCAGCACCCACTCCTGCTCTACATTGCACTTTTTCATTACTTGCAGCCAGAGTGATATTTTCCAAACACAATTTGATTGCATCCAGTGCCCCTCCCACAAAGAGAATATCAACTCCCTTTAACTAACATTGAATTCTTTAAGTTGGCCTTCAAAACTTTTATGGAAAAGAGGAAAAATTAGGAGATGTTAGAGAGAGGGCATCAGGAGATGTTAGAGAGAGGGCATCAGGAGAAAGTAAAGAGGAAAATGCACAGGTTACCATTTTGTATCCTTCACTCAGTACTATAACTCAACAAAATCACCCAAAGTTTCTGTATCTATTTTGACAATGTAAAATGAGCCTGGAATTATAAACATTTGACAGAAATTACTTGGCAATGAGTTTACTGAGATAAAAGTATCTCTTTTCTCCATGGACAAATGCTACGTCTATTTTAGGCCTGTGTTGTTGCCTGCCCACCCACATTGTCTTCCAAACAACCTAACCTACCCACTGCTGATGGGGCAGCCAATCCATTGGATGTACTGCAAAATTGGATTATCTCCCTTCAGCAAGTGGAGAGAGTGACCATTTGAGAAAAAAATTAAGCAGAAGACACTGGTCAAGAGAGAGAATGGAGCACCTATGAGGCTGGCAAAGCCAAAAGAAACTGAAGCCCTGAGAGAGTGAGAGAGGAGCCTTCTCTGCCCTTCCAGTTCTAACCCATGCCCCTAAGGCTCTGCTGCGCCTTGTTTCCTGTCCTTTGAATTCAAGAACTGAGCTTCCCTCCTGTACCTTGCAAAATCCCCTGCCCACTCTATCCTACTTTAACTGAGCTAGTTCAAGTGGGTACCTGTTTCTTGTAACCCAAATCACTTTGCCTAGAGCAATATCTCATCCTTACTTGTGGAATAACTCAACAACCCCCTTCCCTTTGGCTGCTAAGCCCAGCTGGGGAAATATCAGCCTGAAGACTAGAAGCACTCATACTTGTCTGTATCCAGTCTGCACTGACAAAAACTCTTGTTTTGTTCACAGCTCTGGTTCTAGCCCCTAGCACAACCCTTGGCATATAGAAAACATCCAATATAATTTTTGAGAAAATAAAATAAGAAACACCTGAGCAGCTTGACTCCCTCTCTATCTAGCCTTATCCTGCAATACCTTTACCCACATATGAGTCACACTGGCCTTGCCTGTGTGATTAACCTGTTCATTTCTGTCTCTGGTGGTATTCCAGAGCTCCATGGTAGCAGGGACCATGTCTGCTTTTCTCACCATTGCACAGTCAGTGTGCACACTGCTCAATAATGATTTGTTGAATGGATTCAATTTATCAAGCACCTACTCTGAGCCATTACCAAGAGAAATCAAATTCTCGTTTTAATTTTTCATTGATTGGGAAAAAGTTGAATCTATGTAATTAGATTGGAAATGGTTTGAAGCTATATTTTTTCCAAGTGTCTTTATAAAAATAGCTATTATTGTACAGATTCTTCCACATAATTAAAATACACTGGACTGCTATAAAAAGAGCCTATCTGTGAAACACTTATAATATTAAAATAATAAAGCCAAGAATAATTAAGCTTAATAAGTATTGCTCAGGCATCCATACAAGCCTGCTCAATTGGTGCAAAATAATAGTCTCTATAACAGCATCAGATAGATTTGTACTGAGATTATTTACTTGTAGAAGAGACTTAAGCTTTAGTCTAACTTCAATAAAAAGTGGCTAATTTAAATTTTTTCAGCTTGCTTTCATTTCAGATAGATGAGAACTGATACGTGGAGAGGAAAAATTGAACATTCCATGGAAGAAGTTCCATGCTTTAAAATCCTGCTCTCCCAGTAGCTCACTTAGAAGTTGAAAATAGTGTGAAATCACGTGTCTTGTGGGCAATAAACATATTCCAAAACTGCCCTCAGGTTTCCCCACCAACCCCCATGCCCCCTAGCCTAAGCACATGAGTTAAGATTGACATTGAGGTAACATGCAAATGCAGCATTCAGTTTCCACAAAGTCTGACTATGGAAACAAGCAACCTCAAACTTGCAGTGCCTTACTACAACAAAGGTTTATGTGGCTGCTACAAGACAGGAGGCCTCTGCTCCCGTCACTTTGTCTTCATTATTACTGCCCTCATCTGTAACGTTTCTCATTGCACAGGGAAAAGATCAAAGACAGAGAGAGCCCCACCATGCTCTTAAATCAGGGGTTCTTAACCTTTTTTGTTCCATAGACCCCTTTGCCAGTCAGGTGGAAACCATGGACCGCTTCTCAGAATGTCGCGGCAGATAGTTTTATGACACTCAACTAGCGTCAGGTCTAACAACTACTGTAATTTCAAAGTATGGATGAGCCTAAGTGATCTTTCAAGATATGCCACAACTGTTATGTGGTATGAAATGAATACTACTGTAATTTACTGCATTTATTCATAAGTGAAGGCAATGCTAGAGTTCAGTTAGAAGTCGGAGAAAATAAAGATAATAAGCTGATTTTCTTCAATTCAAGCTCACGGATCCCTGGTTAAGAACCCCTGTCTTAAATAATACTCCCCACACAAGAGGCACAGAAAGTCACATGGCGGGTGGAGATGCGAACATTTTCACAGGGAAGGCAGGAGCCAATAAAGTTTCCTTGGAATGCAGTCGAAATACCTATCTGGCCCTTTATGGAAATAGTTTGCCAGCACTGGTCTAGAACTTAGAACAAAACAAGATTTTATTGCTGACATTGTTTAATATTGCCAGAGCATGGACGTAATAAGCAGAGAGATTTTGGTTGGATTTTGTTTGTTTGTTTTTATTTTAAAGTGAAAATTCCTCTTATATATTATATATTATATCTAAAGAAAATTATTTTTCTTCTGTGCAGCAAAAGTGTGTTAAAAGATACATACTTAGATCATATGGAAAAGCCATTTTATTCTTTTAAATCCTTAATAATAAGAGGGAAATTAATATAAATCATGTAGTATGTTAAGAAAGTTGTCATGGAAATTGTCCTAAGGACATATAGCTAATGAAGAATTACTTATGCAAGAAAACCTACTAAAACTCATTAAGAACAGTAAGAGACTGTGGCACTTGAACAATGACTATCTATCTCCTCCCCTTCTTCCCCAGCTCAGCTTGACAGAAGGCACCACTGAGTGGGCATGGCCAAAATGATGGGGCTCTCTCTTTCCTCAGCTTCCAATCAAGCACTCTTGTATCTCCCCAGGAAAGGCAAGCCAAGAACTCTGGGACCACAATCATCTCCACCTAGCT
>JAQZBX010054819.1:0-18558 GCA_029593785.1 Cabassous unicinctus | reverse complement strand
GCAATAGAGAATGAGGTTAGGTATAAATTGTTAACCCTAGTATCTATGGTAGGAGAGGAATAAGAAGAGGCATTGCACATTTAGTTAAGATACAGCAGATGAAAACAGACAAAGTTTTTAAGGGGTGCCTGGTTTGCACTTCCCTTAACAATAGGCATCTGGGCTAGAGTTAGAGGGAACAGTTGGCTTTGACATAGACTGAAGAAGAAGCACAGAAAAGAAGAGACAAGCTAGGAGCACAAATCTGTCCAGAGCAATCCAGACCATCCAGTTCCCTCCAGACCAATGTCTCCAAGGATCTTGCTTTGTGCACCCCCAGCACAGACCCCCTTGGCAGGACCCCATGCCCAATCAGCCATCCTCAGAGAACACGTCAGTGAGTGTCTTCCTAAACCGATGCCATCTTGCCCTCTTCTGTTTCTTCTTAATTCAAATTATCCCTGTTAATTTTTATTGAGAACAGTTTCTTTAATAATTATAAAACATACTACTATTCTCAAGAATTTTAAGGAGTTAAAGAATTTATTTATATTCTCAAGTTATACTTAAATATTTTGTATTCTATGCAAATCTTGCTATTTATTTAATAATGTCTTAGAAGATGTACTTTTCTTTCTTTACTTGAAAACTGATACATAACCGATTTTCTTTTTTTAATTTTTTAATTTTTAAAAAGGTATTTAGATTACATAAATGTTACATAAGTAATATAGTGAATTCCTATATGCCCTGCTCCCCACACTGCCCACATTTGCCTCTTTTAACAACATCCTTCATTAGTGTGATACATTCATCACAATTCATGAGCACATTTTGAAGCATTGCCGCTAAGCATGAATTAGTTTACATTGTAGTTTACACTCACTGTAACACTTTTCGCTAGGTTATGGTAAGATAAATAATGGTGTGTATCTGTCATTGTAATGTCATTCAGGGTAATTCCCAAGTCCTGAAAATGCCCCCATATTACACCTGTTTTCCCTCTCCCTAACCTCAGAACCTCCAGTGGCCATGTTGTAGCATGTCTCAAACTCATGTTGTAGCATGTCTCAAAATATCTTTCCTTTTATAGCTGAATAATATTCTATTGAATACATATGCCAACATTTGTTTAGCAATTCATCTTTTGATGGACACTTTTGGCTATTTTGAATACTACTACTCTGGATATAAGCCTATAAGTATCTATTTCACTTCCAGTTTCCAATTTTTTGATTATGGTTATGTTACCAAGGAGTGGATTATCAGGTCATGTTGTGATTTTATGTTTAACATTATGAGGAACTGCCAAACTATTTTCCACAAAGTCTGCAACATTTTACATTCCCAACAGAATCCATGAGGTTTTCATACTCCAGATCCCCGCCAGCACTTGCTATATTCCATTACATTTTCTAAAATATCAAATCCTATCCCTCTATGAATATATGCATATACATGCAAACATATACATATATTTGTATATGGTGTGAGGTAGAAGTTTATTTTCATTCTTTTCCACATAAATATCCAACTTTCCCATGACAATATTTGAAGAGACTATTATTTCTCCACTCCATGTACTTAACACCCTTGTCAAAAATCACCTGGTCACAGAGATGTGGATCTACTTCTGGATTGTCAATTATCTTCCATTAAACTCTTCATTTATCTTCATGCCAGTAACATACTCTTTTGATTCCTGTAGGTTTGAAGTAAAATTTTAAATTGGGAAATGTGATTCAGCAACTTGTTCTTCTTTTCACTGAGCTCACATCCTTCCTACTTTAGAAATCTGTTGCTGAACCTGTGGTGTAGTGGATGAAGGACTCGTAAAAGAACCATAGAATTTTCCTATAATTTTAAAGTTGCCTTTTACTTTATTCAGTATTTCCTTGTTGCTGTAAACTATTGACTTACTTACTGAGTTAGATCTAGAAAGGTTGGTTCTGCCATTTTTTCCTTGCTTTTCAATGTTTCTGTTGGGGGAAGACAGTTGAAGCTACCTTCTCTACCATCTTGCTGATGTCTGTTTATACATTTTTTGGTATCTTATATTCTATTTTGGGTTATCCATTCATTTTAGTTTAAGTTCTTCTATCTTGTTAAAAGGAATGCCTATGATTTGAACACTCCTCTATCACTTTTATATACATGATTGAAATGTTAACTTAAAAAATAGCTGATAAAATGTATCATAATTTGAGATTGAGCAAGAAGATTGTGGAGAAAATAGGAGACTCATAGTTTAAACAGTGTCATGAGTTTTATGACATCAGACTTAATTATACTGATATCAGAAGATTCTGAAGGATATGGCCCAGACAGTGCACACCAGTGCTAAGTTCACAGCTTGAAGATTTTTCACTTTCAAAGTTTACAGTGAGTCTAAGTTCCCTTTCTTCAATTTGAGAAGAAAACCAAAGATCATATGTATGGAAAATAGAGTCCAGGTCAATAACAGTAAAACATGGCAAGAATTGCTTTGTCTCAAGGGTGTAATTCAAACCAAATAACTGTGTCTGTAAGATGAGGGCAGATGAGAGGTTCATAAGGGTGAAGTGGGGGTTGGGTTGCATGAAAGTACAACATGCAGGCATAATATTTAGAAATATGGAAATATGTGCCAAACAAACCATATCATTAAATAGGAAGTGGATAATTACAGGAAAGGAAAATGATGATGGAGAAGCAAGAAACAGGACAATGCTGTATGTTACAACAGATATTATATATTATACTTATACTCATTGTGCAAATACTTTTGTTAGAATTTTTAAAAATGTATAAAGAAAATCATACAGAGTAAGTTGTTGAATAATGGAACAGATTTGTATATGTAGCATTACCCAGGAAAAACAAACACAAATAAAGTGAAACAGAAAAATGCCCTAACATGAAGTTTTACTAATTGTTCCTCCGCAACTACTTTTGCTCATTGATTGACTGATGGAAATAGAAATACAAATAGATCTATAGATACCTGTAGATGGCAGCACTGAACAAAACCACATATAAATAAGGTAATAAAAAGTAGATAAAACAAAATATAAAGAAGAAAGAACTAATTATTGATCTCTATGCACTATCAGAAAAAAAACCCACAGCTATTAAAATTAATATTAGTTTTCTCACTTAGTATTTCAACTTGATTCTTTGCAGTTATGTTCTTCATATTTCACATATTTAATATATCCGGAAGTTTGCATTGGTGTATTGTTGTTATATATTATGATTTTATATTGGCATCCATCTTCTCTAAGACATCTGCTTCCTATATTATATGTTGTCCAGACTTTTTTTTTCTCTGAGATATGTGTGCTGCTCTATTATCTCATATATTGGACCCTGAGCTATATCCCCTGTGGTATCATTTAACTTCTAGAGGTATTTGGAGGGGATTGAATGAATATTTGTTGTGAAACATAATATCCTGTCTCTAGTTTCCCCTAAATAACATACATACATGTAGAAACAAGCTAGATGACTGTAATAGATTGAGTTATGTACCCAAAATTTACATATTTTCTTAATTTTAATCTGGATCCATGTGAATGTGAAACTTTTGTAAACAGGACCTTTGGAAGCTGTTATTTTAAATTAAATTGTAGCCACCTGAAGCAGGCTAAACCTTAATCTAGAATATTGGAGGCCTTATAAAGAAGAAAGTGGAAGCCAGGTTCAGAGAAGGCCATGGGGACAAGCAAAAAGCCATCAGGAACACAAGAGGGAACAGATAGAATATCAACTAGTGAGGTGAGAAACATATGCATGCCAAGGAACCTCAAGAATTGGAGCATCAGGTGCTACACACCCAAGGAAGAAGCAAGCCTTCTAAACTCCAAAACCAAGAGAAAGAAATTCCCATTTTTTAAGCCACCTTCCAAGTAACTGTAAAAGTTTCAAAGATTTGGTGGAAATTCAGGAAAAACCATTGGCTGCCTAGTGTTTGAGAGATAACTAGGGATGGAGAAGGCTGGGAGTAACCCTCCTGCTGTTAGAACAAATATCAGACTCTGAACTCCAGAACTCTTCCCTCACTGGAGTTGAGTATAACAGGATTAATCTGTAAAGATATTCATGCATCAGGGCATTGTTGAAAATAATGGAACTGCCAGCCTGGCAGTAGTGGATCTTAAGTTCTGAGTTGGGTCAGGGAAAATGAATAAGTGATACCTGCACAAATCTATCATCCCAGGGTGATTATGTGAACACCCAAAGCTGTACTTCCCTCAGGAGTGGGGCAGAAGCTTACCAGTGTGCTTGGGCAGGAATAATTCACTAATATAAAACAACTGGCAATCTAATGGTAGCACATTCAAATAAAACATGAGAAATCCTATGAAAGCAAATAACAATTATCTACAATGTTTTATATTCTCATTGCAGAGCAGTAAAAAGGAGTTTTCATCTGTGCACACTGATACTACACAATGGACAATGATTGATAAACCTAAACCTGTCAGCATTAAATATCTACAAAGCTCACCCTCCCCATCTCAAGAATGTCTATAAATGTTCAATATTTGAAGGACAAGTTTTCTATAGATAAGAAGATCAAAATCACACTATGCACTACATAGTGAAAATAAAAGAAATGGATTGTCAACCAGGGAAATCAATTGCTGTTTCACTTGTTTTTCTGGAAACCATTCTCCAATTTATTTATGCAGAAAACTGATAGCCACACTAAGCAGAGAAGAATCACCATTCTCTTGATAATTCATTTTGATGGAATAGTTAAAATAAAGTGTTCATTAAAATGAGAAATATTAGAGCAAGGACTATAATAACACAGAAATCCATAAAGGTGTAGCAGTATTCAGGGTTGTTTTTGCCTGGGGGTATTGAGCTTCTTCACAGAAGCTACTGAGATATTGGCCATGCATTATTTTGTCAACATCAAGGCTATAGGTAGACAAATATCAATGTTTGGTGCCAGCAAGAACAATAAATATTGTAATACATCCAGTGATTTTGGTTGGAGCCTTAATAGACTGCTCTGTCAGAATAACTATAAACCAAAATTAAATGTAGTCTTAGATTGTGGATGTCTATAGGGCCCAGTGAAAGCAAACAAACGTCCTCTTTGAAGGAGAGTAACATCATCCTAGGACTCAAACTATTTTTTAAAAATGTGAAATCTAATGTTCAATATACATTTTTAAAAATAGAGACCAAGCAAACAAGGAAACAAGATCATTTGAATGAGAAGCAAGAGAATCAAGCTTTCAAGAATTCTAGAGACTAGAAATAAAATACACAGGGTTCTTATTTTCAAGGATTTAACAGAAAAAATTTTGGCAGCAAAGTGGAAATCTTAAAAAATGACTAATTAAAAAATAATATCAAGTCAGTATTAAAACAGAATACTACATTGAAAAATGGAGATCTAAATGAAAAGGAAAAATACAGGAAGAATGGAAGAGCAATGGCAATTGTTAACTAAATGCATATATCACAAGGAATATTGAATGTTTGAAATAATAAAAGTTCTCAGCTATAACATCATTAAAGTATTTTTTAAAACTCTAAAATAATATATGACATAAGATAGATGCATGAATCTAAAATGTTTTAAAATACCTTTGATCAAGTAAGGCGATAAAAGATTATATTTACTTCAGATTTGAAAAGGCAAACAAAAATGTTGTAATTTCTCAAGTAACCACAATAAGAATATTAAAATAATGTCACTCTTCAAAATGAAGAGAAAAGAAAATTTCAAGAAAAATTATCCTTCTGTAAGAGGGAATTCAAAAACATTTTTAAAAAAGAACATAGAACAGGGAGTACAAAGAGAAATCACATAAAAATGCAAATGTAATTTTAACATAATTTATATTATATATTAATGTTCCATTAGAAAAATCAATGTAATCAGGTGGATATAAAAGGAAAAATAACATGTCATTTATGAAAACTCATCTGAGACATACTTCGAGGTTGATATTAGAAGTTAGAAACAGTAAAAACAGTAAATCATATGTCATTTTGTTACTATCATATAAAGAGGCATTATAGAAAATTCTAGAATTTGATTCTCCTTTTATAATGATGAAATGATCAAATTCCCTGGGAAATGTAGAAAATTAAAACTTTTATGCACCCAATAGCATGGCTATTGAAATGTGAAAGAGTTACAAATCAGGACTGGGGATTTTTGTATATCTGTTGGAATAATTCTTAGAATAAGCAGAAAAAATCAGCAAAACTAATTATTTGTAATTTGGTCATCATAAATAATAAATTTGGTTTAATACACAGAACTGAAAGCAGGGACTCAAACAGACATTTGTATACCAGTGTTCAAGGCAGCATTAGTCACAACAGCCAAAAATTGGAAGCAATCTTTGTGCATTGACAGATGAATGGATAAAGAGAATGTGGTATATACAGACAACGGAATGATATACAGCCATAAAAAGAAATGAAGTTCAGATATATGCTAGAACAGGTATGAATGCAGAAGACATCAGTTTGAGTGAAATAAGCCAAATACAAAAGGACATATATTGTATGAGAATTAGACTATTTGAATGAAATAATTAGAACATGTAAATTAAAAAAAAAGAAGTCTGACATGCAAAAAACAAACAGAAAACTACAAGTGCTTTACAAGATGTGCAGGAATAGGAGCACTCATCTGCTTTTAGTGGAAATGTAGAATTGTGCAGTCACTATGGAGAACACTTTGGTGGTTCATCAGTGAGAATTGTGGTATGATCAAGCAAACCCACATCTATGTATATACCCAGGAGAATTGAGAGCAGGGACAAGAACAGTTGTATGCACACCAATGTTCAGAGTGGCATTATTTTTTATTGCCTAAAGTTGGAAGCAACACAAGTGTCCATTAAGAGAAGAATGGACAAGCAAAATGTGGAATATACATACAATGGAATATTACTCAGTTATAAGAAGAAATGAAGTATTGACCCATGTGACAACATGGGAGAATCTTGAAGAACTTTTGTTGAGTGAAGTAAAGCAGTCACTAAAGGACAAATATTTCATCACCTCACTGATATGACTTAAGCTTATTGAACAGACTCACAGAGCTAAAGTGTGGAAGATAGCTTATCAGGAGACAGAAAGGGAATAGAATGTGGTGAGCTGATGCTCAATATGGGCCAAGAACATGATAAGTTCAAAGGGAATGGTTTGGCAGTGAATGTGGGTGATGGCGGTGTAGAGATGTGATGGGAACTCAGTGCTAGCATGTGAGAGTAAGGAGGGTGGTGGAGTTGTGTTGGACTATCCATGAAACATGGGGGAGGCTTGGATGAATTAACAAGTGAATTTTGGGGATTTGTAGGTCTGTGGTTGAAACTACAGGGATGGGAATATTCTTTTGGCAAATACGGCAGGGAAGGGTCACTGGCACTTGGAGTTGGTGGGGGTGGGATATTTTGGAAAGGTGCTCCTGTGGCATGCTTCTATGGAATATGAATGTGTTCATCTTGTAATAGGGTATCATCTTGGCAGGTGGAGACCCACACAGTAAATAAGGAAACATTAAACTCCCATGCTGGGGAGACCTGCTATGTTCTCATATAGTGGAGCAAGAATTTCTCGAGTACAAAGACCCTAATACCAAAGCCAAAGATGCTAAAAGAAAGGAAAACTATAGTACAATCTCTCTAATGAACCTAGATGCTGAAATCCTCAATAAAACAGTTCCTAATCATATTCACCAAGGCATCAAATGTATTATACACCATGACCAAGGGGGTTTCATCCTTCATCTTCAAGGATAGCTTAACATATGAAAATCAATCAATGTAATACATTACGTAAACAAATTTTAAAAATTTCACATGATTAGCTCTATAGATGCAAAAAAGCATTCAGCAAAACAACACCCCATCCTGATAAAAATACAGTAAAAGATAGATTAGAAGGAAACTTTCTGAACATGATAAAGGATATATATGAGAAACCCACAGCTGAATCATATTCATTGGTGAAATCCTTAAAAGCTTTCCCTCTAAGTTGGGAACAAGACAAAGTACCCACATTTACCACTCTTATTTAAAATTGTGTTAGAAGTAATTGCTCAAGCACTTAGGCAAGAAAAAGATATAAAAGTTACCCAAATTGGAAAGAAAGAAGTAAAACTTTCACTATTTGCAGATGACATGAACCTATACAGAGAAAGCCCTGAGAAATCTACAACAAAGATTCTAGGGCTTATAAATGAGTTCAATAAAGTGGCAGGTTCTGTACACCAATAGTGAGCAATCTGAGGAGGAAATCAAGAAAAAAATCTAATTTTCAATAACAATTAAAAGAAATACCTAGGAATAAATTTAAAGTTGTAAATGATTGATGCACAGAAAACTACACAACATTGTCAAATGAAATCTAAGAAAAATTAAATAAAAGGAAGAATATTCCCTGTTCATGGATAGGAAAACTAAATATCATTAACATGTCTAACCTACCCAAACTGATATACAGATTTAATGCAGTCCAAATAAAAATTGCACAGCATTTTTACTGAATTGGAAAAGCTAACTATAAAATTTATTTGAAAGGGCAAGGTGCCCTGAATAGCCAAAAATATATTGAAAGAGGAAAATGAAATCACACATATCACACTACCTGACTTTAAAACATACTACAAGTCTACAGTGGTAAAAAGTGCATGGTACTGTCACAAAGATAAACATACTGGCCAATGAAACCTAATCGAGAGTTCTCACATAGATCCCCACATATGCAACCACCTGATATAATACAAGGCCGCCAGACCGACTCAACTGGGAGAGAATGGTCTCTTCAACAAATGGTGCTTGGATAACTGGATATTCATATCCAAAAGAATGAGTGAAGAATACCACCTCACACCTTATACAAAAAATAACCCAAGATGGATCAAAGATATAAATAAAAGAGCCAAGAATATAAAGCTCCTAGAAGATAATGTATGGAAGTATCTACAGGATCTTGTATTAGGAAATGGTTTCATGAACTTTACACCCAAAACACAAGCAACAAAAGAAATAAATAGATAAATGGGACCTCAAAATTCAAAACTTTTGCACCTCAAAGGAGTTTGCAAAGAAACTGGAAAAACAGCCTACTCCAGGTGAGAAAATATTTGGTAACCATATATCTTAGCGGGGCCTAATATCCAGGATATATAAAGAAATCCTACACCATGAAAATTAAAGACAAACAACCCAGTTAAAAAATGGGCAAGTCCATGGGATCAAAGACCCTCTCAATTGGAGGTGTAGTGGGTATCACCATTCCAGAATCCTCACGATTGGGGAATGACTTATGGAGAAAAATAGACTTACTTGTATTTTACTATAGACTCATTGTGATTCTAGCAATGGAAAAACTTATATCATTGATATGGACACAGTGGCCACTGGAGGTTCTGAGGGCAAGGAGAGGGAAATACAGTTGAAATATTGGGGCATTTTCCAGACTTGGGAATTGTCCTGAATGACAATACAATGACAGATATGAGCCATTACATATCTCAACATAACCTACAAAATTGTGTAAGAGAGAGTGTAAACTACATTGTAAACTATAATCCATGCTTAGTGGCAATGCTCCAAAATGTTTTCACAAATTTTAATGATTGTACCACACTCATGAAGGATGTTAATAATATGGGAAAACTTGGGCTGTGTAGGGATCGAGGCATATGAGAATCCTCTATATTTTTTGTAACAATCATGTAATCTAAGTATCTTTTTAAAAAATAAAAACATATTGTTTAAAAAGTCTCCCCCCCTCATAAAATGGGAAAGTGATTGGAAAAGACACTTATCCAAAGCAGAAATACAAATGGCTAAAAAGGACATGAAAAGATGCTCAACATCACTAGCTATTAGGGAAATGCAATCAAAACTACAATGAGATATCGTCTTATACCCATTAGAGTGGTGGCTTTTAGAAAAACAGAGTACTACAAGTGTTGGAAAGGAAGGGAATGCTTATCCATGGCTGGTGGTTATGTAGAATGGTGCAGCCATTGTGGAGGACATTTTGGTGGTTCTTCAGGAAGCTAAGTATAAAACTGCTTTATGATTCAGCAAACCCATTCTTGGTTATATACCCAGAAGAATTGAAAGCAAGGATATGAACAGATATACACACATCACAGTTCATAGTGGCATTATTCA
Source organism: Cabassous unicinctus (assembly GCA_029593785.1). Lineage (NCBI taxonomy): Eukaryota > Metazoa > Chordata > Mammalia > Cingulata > Chlamyphoridae > Cabassous > Cabassous unicinctus. Next base: position 8,431 of record JAQZBX010054819.1, on the reverse strand, counting down.
TTATTGCCAAAAGTTGGAAATAATGCAAATGTCCATCAACAGATAAATGGATAAACAAATTGTGGTACATACATATAATGGTATATTACTTAGCTGTAAGAAGGAATGCAGTATTAACACAGAGAATAACATGGATGATTCTTGAAGACCTTATGTTGAGTGAAACAAGCCAGGCACTTAAGGACAGATGTTACATATCCTCACTGATATGAATTAACAAATTAAGCACATTCACAGAGCTAGAGTCTGGAAGATAGGTTTACAGGAGACAGAAAGGGAGAAGAAGGTTGTGAGTATATGTTCATATGGGCAAAATCTATGATAAGGTGGAAGGGTGTAGTTGTGCAGTCGGTTATAACAGTGGTTCTGTGGTGCTATTGGGATGGAGGTTGGTTTGTGGGGTTTAGGGTGGGGAGTTTGCTTTAGGCTGTTCATTGAATTGGGGGGCTAGAGTTGTGGGAGGGAGCAAGACATAATGTTAAAAAGTTTTTTAAATTTTATATTATTTTATCCCTCACAGCAATTATGGAGGAAATTATTTGGCATTATTATTTTGCTAAATATCCAAAGGTAAAATGAAGATCAACAGACATTTACTAATATTTCAGAAAGTGCAAATAAAACTATTTAATTGCTTGGTATTAAGATACCATGAATGAATAATTTCTTAATCATAGTTTGGCTGGCAACCAAAGAAATACAATGTGAATAAAATAGGGATATGATGCAATATTCAAAGCAAATTAGTATGTATGTAAAAATTAAGTTTATGCATTCTGTTGGAACTAAGGAAACCTTGAAAAATAAGATAAAGTTGGAGAGGAGCTGCTTTAGCCAGATATATTTATACAGACAGAGAATGCCCTATGAAGTGTTTATAAATAAAATTTATTTCAGCAATAGAACAATAAGTCCATAAAAATTAAAAAAAAATAAAAGAAATATTTCCAACATTGTATGGCCATTTAGCATGAGATAAAGTATGTGAAAATAAATAAAATAGAATTTCTATGGCTAAGAGATTTAAAATGGTGTTGAGAAGCCATTCAGGTTATTCTCATGCAATCTGATCCAGAAGTCACAAATTGCTAAACTGTGCATATTTCATAACCACAAGCAACAGTGTTTCCAAAAACCTAAGGATACCTAGCTGGCTTTGGCCTAAAATCAGGATTGGATTGAGTAGAGAATGTCTGTAATAATCACTGCCATTCAATATTGTACTGGTGATTTTAGCCAAGATAATTAGGCTATATCAGAAATAAGGGTCATCTTGTTTGGAAAGGAAGAAAAACTCTATCTTATATATAGAATAATCAAAATAATCCATTCTTTATAAAAGCTATTAGAAGTAATAAATGTGTTCAAGCTTCAGGATATCAGGTCAATAAAAAATATCAGGTTGTACTCTTGTGCAATAGTGGCAAACAATCCGGAAAGGATATAAATGAAATAATTCAATATAAAATAGCATCAAAAGAATAAAAATTCTGAATAAAATAAACCAAGGAATAGTAGTTTAACATGAAAGATCATGAGACATTGTTGAAAGAAATTTATAAACTTCTAAATAATTGGAAAGAAATCCCATGTTAATAAACCAACTCAGCAAAGTAGCAGAATACAAGATTAAGACACAAAATTAGGTTGTGTTTCTACACATCAGCAGTGAACAATGTGAAATGGAAATTACATTTCATTTACAGTAGCATCAAAAGGTACCATATCTAGGAATAAAGTTAGCCAAGAAAATAGATGAATTTACACTGCAAATGGCAAAATAGCCAAAAAATTAAAGTAGACATAAATCAATGGCAAAATATTTATGCTATTGGATTGGAAGACTTGATAGTCTTAAGATGTTAATACTCTCCAAAAAAACCTATAAATTTGATAAACATTCCCAAAATTTCAGGATTGATTCATTGCATTAAGGGAAAAGCTAATCCTCAAATTCATATGCAATCACAAGTGGTCCAGAATAGCCTAAGCAATATTGCTAAAGAAGGACAAATTTGGAAATCTCATGCTTTTCAATTTCTAAACTTAATACAAAGCCATAGCAAACAAAAATCCATGGTACTTATGAAAAGAGAGACATATTCACCAATGAAATTGAATTGTTTCCAGAAATGAATCTATTCATTTGTGGCCAAATGATTTTTGTCAAGAACACCAAGTACATTAACTAAGGGAACAAATGATATCATAAATAAATGGTGTTGGGGAAACTTGATGTCCATATGCTAAAGAATGAACTTGGATCCCTACCACATACCATATAGAAAAATTAAATAAAAATGGATCATCTACTAAATATAAAAGATCAAACTAAACAGCTCTTAGAAGAAAACATAGGGGAAAACCTTGACAACCATCCAATTGGCAGTGAATCTTGGATATAGAGCCAAAACATGCAAAACAACCAAAAATAAATTAAGGCCTTCATCTAGATTAAAACTTTTATATATCAGAGGACATTATCAAGAAAGTAAAAAGACAACATTTAGAATGGGAAAAATGCTTGCAAAATATATATCTGGTAAAGATTTTATATCCAGAATATATAAAGTACTCTTACAATTCAACAACATAATGTGAATCAATCCATTTAAAAGTAGGGATAAGTTTGAGGAAACATTTTTCCTAAGATGATATATAAATCACCATTAAGTACATGAAAGGGTGCTCACCATCATTAGCCATTAGGGAAAACAAATTAAAACCATAAGATACCACTCCCCACACACATATTATTTTTTAAATGGAAATTCTATTACTAGTTATATATCTAAAGAAATTTAAAACAGGGTCTCAGATACTTGTCAAACAATATTCATAAGAGCATAATTCAAAATAGTCAAAAGGAGGCAAAACCTCATATAAATGAATAAATAAAATGTGGTACACACTAAATGAAATATAATTCATTTGTAAGTACCAATTAAGTTCTGAGACTGGCGTAATAGCAATAAAACTTGAAAACATTATGTTGAGTGAAAGAAGGAAGACACATGAGGACAAATTCTATATTATTTCACAGATATGAAATATCTAAATATAGGAAATTCATATGGATGGAAATAGTTTAGTGGTTATCAGGGAATGCATGAGTGGTTGTTGCTTAGTGGTTTTAGAGTATTTGTAACCTCAGAAATTAAAAAAATAATATATAAAGGAGAAATTTGTATCAAAACCTCCCTGCAAGCCCTTTCTGAAGGACAAAATCTCACTAAATACCAAGGTTAGTCCATAATATAGCCATGTTTCATAAAGTCAAATTAAGAATTAGATTCTGTCTTGAGAGGAAAATATTGTATATTCTCTTCATAAACAAAGTGATTCAAATTCCATTTACAACAATGACCTAAAAAATAAAATATTTAGGAATAAATTTAATCAAAAATATAAAGGACTTGTATTCATATAACTATAAAACATCGCTAAAATAAAACAATAATGATCTAAGTAAATGGAAGGATATTCTGTGTTTATAGGTTGGAAGACTAAATATCAGTAAGGTATCAATTCTACCCAAACTGATCTACAGATCTAATGCAATCCTAATAAAAATTCCAATATCCTCCTTTGTAGAAATGGAAAAGCCAATTATCAAATTTATCTGGAAGGCTAAGGGCCCAAGAATATACAAAACTTTCTTACAAAATAATAAAGTTGGAGTATTCTCACTTCCAGACTTTGAAGCATATTATGAAGCTACAGTGTTTAAAACAGAATGCTACAAGCAAAAAGATGGACAGATTGACCAATGGAAATGAATTGAGTGTTTGGAAATGACCCCCATATCTATAGTCAACTGACTTTTGACAAGACTGCCAAACCCACTCAGCTGGGTCAGAAAAGCCTATTCAGAATATTATGTTGGGAAAATTGGATATCCATATCTAAAAGAAAGAAAAAGGACCATTTTCTCATACCTTATATAAAAATTAATTCCAAATTGGACAAGAACCGAATTATAAACCTAGAACCAAAAACTCCTATAAGAAAATGTATAGGAACATATTCAAGACCTTGTGGTTGGTGGTGGTTTCTTGGACCTTACACCAAAGCATGAAAAAAAAAAAAAAAAAAAAAAAAAAAAAAAAAAAAAAAAAAAAAAAAAGGATAAATAGGAATACCACTAATGAAACTGAAACTGAAAGTCTCAAAAGACTTTGTCAAAAAAAGTAAAATGGTGGCCTACTCAATGGGAAAAATCTTCAGATACCATATATCTGATAAGAGATTGATTTTAATATTATATAAAGAGATCACACAACTTAATGACAAACAACCCAATTAAAAATTGGGCAAACAATTGAATAGGCAGTTTTCTGAAGTGGACAAAAGACACATGAAAAGATATTCCACATCATTAGCTATTAGGAAAATGAAAATGAAAACTACAAGGGATATCATCTCACAGCATACAGAATGGCCATTAAAAGGACAGATTAGTGAAAGTATTGGAGAATATGTGGCAAATTATGAGCACTCCTTCATTGTAGGTGGGAGTGTAAAATCTTGCAACCTCTATAGAAGATGACCTGGCAGTCCTTCAGAAGACTAAATATCAAACTACCATATCATCCATCCATATCACTCCTAGGAATATTTTCAGAAGAACTGAAAGCAAAGACATGAATAGGTATTTAAACCCCGATGTTCATAGTGACATAATTCATGCTTGCTAGGAGATGGAAACTGCATAAGTGTCTCTCAGTCAAAGAATGAATAGAAAAGATGGGGCATATTCATATGATGGAATATTATTTAGATGTAAGAAATCATCTGATGAAGCACATGACAATATGGAGGAAACTTGAGGATATTATGTTGAATGACATAAATCTGACACAAATGGATGAAATTTGTAAGGTCTCACTGATATGAACTAAACACAATGAATAGGCTTATGGAGGGAGCTGGATTATGAAGTGTAGGTTAGTAGGAAATGAAGTGTGGGAGATAATACGGGATAAATGTAAAATGTTTAATAAGGTCAAATATAAATTCGTGATAATGGTTAGACTGGATGGTTGCATACTATAATTAACACAGCAAACACTTTTGGCTTATGGATGTGATTGTGGCTGAAACAAGCAGTCCAAGAAAACTTATATTAGTTTGAGGATAGCTGGAGGAGAATACTGTGAATGTATATCAATGATTTTGGCTGTAGATGAAGATTGTGGTTAATAATATAAACACAAGAATATTCTACTACAGGGTTTTAATGTGATATATGGGAAAATATAATACATACAAATTATAGACCACAGTTAAAAACAAAATTGCAATGTTTTTGCTGCAAAGGGAAAGTTGGTGGTATCTTAATACTAAAGGTAAAAAAAAAAGAGAATATGGGGCTGGTTTTGTGAGATATGTATATGATTAAACATTTTATTCTGCTTATTCATTTTGTTTCATTAATAATAATGGTTTGACTATGTCCTTTAAGAACTCTGTGTTTATCTGTGTATCTTTCTGAACACTAGAGAAACTGAGTTAGAGGTTGGAATTAGATGAGATAAAAGTACCTCATAAATTATTTATTTAATTTTATTAATTAAATAACTTTAATTAATAAAGTTAAATATAACTTTATTAGGAGGAAAGTTTCTATAACTTGATGAGCTGCCTTTTTATATTATTTCATTTTTTGAATTTGAAATATTTATTTAAAAAGACAAACATGTGAAGTATATAGAAAATGCATTCTACCTTTAACCTACTCCATTTTTTATAAACATCAAGTGATACTAAGATTTCAGGTATCATGCTCCAATCTCCTCTTCTGCTCTAGTCTTAACATCTGTAATAAACCAGAATCTGGGCAATCCAGCCATGAGAAATAGAACCCAAGAAGTACTTCCAGGCTGAGAGGTCTTTTAGTTTAAGTGAAATGATTTTCCAAGGTAGCAGATCAGCTGAAGAGCTTGGAGACTAATGTTATTGTTTTTCTGACTTGTGAGAAGAAAAGGATGTGATTTGGCAGAGCATCCTTGACCCTTCATGAACTGCAAGTCTCTGGAGTTTAGTTCATTGCATGATTCAATGGAACTCCCAGAATGTTTAATAAGTATAGAGCAAAGTCTTTTTCTTTTGAAATAGAAATGGTCTCAATTCACAAAATGCTAAGGCATTTACCTTGGACCAATTTGTGGGTTCAGGTCACGCTGGTCCCTGACACCTTTATAAACCCTCCTACCTTGTCCCCTCACTCTATTTTTGAGGATCCCTCTGGCACCATAGGCTGTGATTCCTCCAGTTTTAAAGGTGAAGTTGAAGTAGTGCCTTGGGCACTCAGATCAGGCATATTAACAGCATTAAGAACACAAACTAACAGGGCTCTTAAATGTTATTATCAGAGAAACTGCTGAGAAAGACTGAATAGTCAGACCAATCTTGAGATGCTGGTGTGGTGCAGACTCCCTGGGAGAAGTGTCTTGTATTTGGTTCTGTCAGTCTCAGAGCCTCAGGGTTCATGAAAGAAGGCTGGGCAACCACAGTGCCTCTGACATATGTGTGTGGAATATCTAGTAAGAAGGCCCAAGCAGCCCCTGGAGGACTTCTCAGACCTTAGCCCAAGTCAGCAAAGCAATAATATTCTGGGGAATCTTTATTGAAAAGACAAAGCTGTTAATATACTTTGGGACATAAGAGATGAGAATGCTTGGGTCTAGGAAGGTTGTCAAAAGGAGGAGATTTATTTCACTACATTAAGTGACTTATTCATGAGTTTTTGTTCTTGTTTTGTTTTTTGTTCTTGTTCTATTTTCTTATAACTAATTTATTTTATCATATTTTTATAAGCAACCTAAACTACAAGCTGGCTGTTATAGCAAATATTGATTTGGCTTTTGTTAATTCATGAATGTTAATTTACATCTAGAGTATATTTTGTGTTCATTTTGATAGTTTCTCTTTAATCTGGACAGAGGATAGTTTGTTCACAGCTATTGATGGTAGCAGAGGATACTGAAATTCCCTCACCCCAACCAAAGCTTTTTTTTTTCTGCTGCAAGAAATCGTTGCAGTTTATCCCCATGGTCTTCTTCCTAAGTCTCCTACCTAGTCTGTGCAAGGCAGTGGAACATGTGGGAATCTGCAATGATCTGCTAGAGACCCAAAGAGGACTCTAAAATGGCATCTCTCTCTTGGATATTAGAATTCCCTGAGGACCTTGTAGGAATTAGATACCCAGAACCTCACAATCCTTAAGTCATGAGCAGCTGTAGCTACATACCACTCTCTAGTAAAGTCCATGGGGCTCTTATAAATTTGGCATCCAGAACACCTGAATCAATATGGTAGGGGCAAAAAGAGAATTGATGGATTCCATGTGAGGGAATGATTTAGATGTGGGAAGACAAAGAATAAATATAGCTGAAAAAACATTCATGAATTCCCGTCATTGGAAAGGAAACATTAAATTGGCCACATGGCTCATGGTGTTGTTGAGAGCAGCAGGAGACTATTGTCCTTCTCCTCATACCTCATTGTGAAAGCAACAAGTGTATACAAGGCTAAATGACCCAGCTGTCCCTGGAACATCTACCTCTAGTATGCTGGGCTGTCTGTAATAAATTTCTAGCTTCACAATATGGTCCATATGCAGGAAAAAATTGCTATAAGGGGGTGGCCTGCCCACTCCTACATCTTCCTCCTCTGATGCCCAGCCTCTAGTAATTTCAGATTAGCTCTTGTCATGGATCTCCCACACCGGGGGTGAGTACCATGGAAGGACTTTTCTGAATGCAGGGCAAGCAGGCAATCCAGGCTGGAGAGAGTGGGTCCACCCAGCATTGTGGCTCCTAAACATTGCCTTCTCCCTGGGGATGTAAAACCAAGAGTTACTTGAATGGGCACATCCAGAAGCACATGTGTGATTGCCCCTCTCTCACCCTTCCTGGGTCATCAACTGGATCCCCAACCACTGACCTACCAGTCCTCTGTCCTACTCATATCCCAGCAGAAGTGCTACTGGCCAGGTGGCTGCAGCCTCAAGCTACTTGGCCTAGTTCCTGGGCCTTACACTCCTCAGTCTACTGCATCCCCTACTCTGACATTCCTAATGAAGACTGGTGAGTAGGCTGACTCATACAGTACCAGGTGAGCTGGGGTGATGTCAGGCAGTGCATGAAGTGGGGATTCTTTCCTGCCTTGGAACGACTGACAGCCAGGCCAGGCCCTGGACCTCATGCCTCACTTTCCTCCCTGTGCAGCTTCAGCCACCCAATGGCCCCAACTGCTGCCCTCCTGTGTTTCCATTTCAAAAGTATGTGATCTTCTGATGCACATGCATATCCACACCATGCATTAAACAAAAATACATTCCAGTTGGATAAAGACCTAATTATGAAAACCAAAACTTTGAAAATATGAAAAATTAATTATTAAAAATTAATAAACAAAATATATTCTC
>JAQZBX010054818.1:0-18558 GCA_029593785.1 Cabassous unicinctus | reverse complement strand
AAGGGCAATCCTCTCGTACTTCATCTCTGAAATAATCTTAAATCTCCCCGGAAGACCTAATTCTTAAAATACATTGTATAAAGCAACTAAAAAACAGCTTATACCTTAAAAAAATATCCAGCACATGTACACAAAACCAACACAAAGGAATCGTTCCCATCACTTCTAGAATCTTCCAATGGTTCGTTATGGCACCATCGGACCTGTAGGAAGCACCCCCAGAAACTTTTCGGCATAACACTTCTCCCACCCATCCGTTTTTGGTTTCTCTTTTTTCCCCAGCACAATGGTGTTGGAGGTTGAGACCACAGACAAGATATGTTCTTTCATTTCCTCAAGAGAGCGAGGAAACAATAGTAAAGACATGACATTCTACACATAGATGTAAGGGTAAGTCTATAATTTGGTGCATACCCTGTTTTCCTGTGTAATCCATTTACTTAATGTTTAAAAATTGAAATTGTTCAATTGTTTTGAAACTCTTTATACTTCCTATACATAAACTAGACATTCATACAGTTTCCACAAGTTCATGGTAAGGTTGTCCTTTGGGTCCACACTAAATTCCATGCCATTCTGGCATTTTCTTAGCCAAATTATTTTTTAATAGATCCATGATGAACCCATCTTCTATAGAATTTCTCTCTTTGTCATCATGTCACGTTCTAATGGGATCAATTATTTTAAATATACTCTGTTTCTAATCTAGGTTCTTAATAAACTCAGATAGTATTATTTTCTATGATTTGAATTCCAATATAACACATAAAATTTTATTTGCCTCCTCCTCCCACCCTTATACCTCATTATTTTCCTATTGTCTTAATCAGATTTGTAGTTTAAATAATTGGTAGTGATAGGTAAGCAAATTCTAGCTTAACACCATCATTTTTAAAGACTACTTTGCTAGTTGGGTCATAAACATTGTTCTCATAAGCTATCCCTTAGCTCCCAAGAAGGGCTAGCTCCCAAAACAAACAAAGAAAACCAACTGATTGCTCTGAGTAGTCTACAGGGCATTTATGAAAACAGTTCCTAAGACTGGGAATTCTTGAAAAGCTGGTCATCATAACCCCAAAACCACCATTGCTCCAATGAGAAGAAATTAACTCCGTATCTTATCTAAAAGAGAAAAGACATATTTTTTCCTTTTCTCCACAACCAAAATAAGCAACAGAAATGACTTATAACATCATGCTGACCACCATGACAGAAGTTCTTCAGAAATAAGAACACCAGAGCCAGCTAAATTCATCAGAGTGAGGCTGGAAAACAAAGCTGCTCTCTCCACGTGCCTCTAGAGTATCTCCACCCCAAAGTCTGAGCTCATGAGCTTCTTTCGGCATCTTACCAAAGTGCTCAGTAGCTCTTTCTGTTTAAAGACATATGCTAACCAAAGTGGAAAGACAGGTATTCACAAATGGGACAAACATCCCTGAAGCACTTTACCTTATTCTGCTCACACACATATTGTATCCTTAAGTTGTCCATCGCTCTGATCATGGCTTGCATGGCAGTGAATATGTTTTGGTATACCAGCTTCGTGAACCCCTTTCTGTCTTCATCGCTGTAACCACACCCATGGATAATTCTCATTTGCTTGATGAAGGTGCTTTTCCCACTTTCACCAGTACCTGTATGGAAGACACAAGTGAAAAACTCAATCAGCAGACTTCAAAGGGAACACTCTGAGAAAGAAACGCTCTTCTGTCCATGTTGGCTCCAAAGCACGATGAATACGTTGACGGTGTGGACTTGAAAAGTGCCTGTCAAATGCTTCTGCAGTTTCAGGCTGCAGAGTAGTGTCAGCCAAAAACCCAGGCTAGAGGGGTCCTTTCCCTGGACCCTGCACTTTAGGAGTTGGAATATCACACACACACACACACACACACACACACACGATGTGCTGACAAACACATGAGCTTCTCTGCCACTTGAGTTAATCCTAAACATCAGCTCTTGTGATTAACACTGTCTAGGACCCAGGGAAATACTTCCCCACCTCTCTTGCCCTAATGCCTTAAAACAGGCAACTGTGTCTGAAAGCCCTCAATATCTGACGGTTTTGCCACTGCTTGGTATCAGCGTGCAGGGAAGACTTGAGCAGCAGAAACACTTTGATAAAAGAAAAGACTAATGAATTTGGCATTTCCTTCCTTCAGATACATGAACGCCACTGATCCTTGCACAGTGAAGCGACTTTTCCCAGTTGTGCTGAGTGTCTATTTTTTCGCTTCTCTTCACATTCCAATTTGCAGTTCAGGAGGTTCTCAAAAAACTCACAACACTTGCACGTGGCAGCTGAGGAATTTCATTTTACAATCTTAAACTATTCATATCGCTCTTAAAATTGAATATATGTAGGTCCAGGATTAACATGTGTGAAATATGATACCAACAGCTTACATTAATGTTAGATCTAGATGTTGCCTTAAAAGACGGTGAAAATTGCAATATATGTGACAGAGAATTATATGATGGGATTAAAACATCTTCTCAAATTATCTGTGATAAAGAATTATGTTTATCACATGTTTGGATCATGATATGTTAAATCCATGGCTTATTTCCAAGTCTAAGTACTACTTTAAGATTTTTTATTGACAATTTAGGCTTATATGCTCTCAGCAGAGCAAAGTTTCTTCAGATTGAAATTAATGAAAAACTCTCTCAGTACAAAAATGACTGAAAAAAAGTTGTACATTTTAAATGGGTAAACTGTAGAGTATATGAATTACATCTCAATAAACCTTTAAAAAAGAAAATTTTTCTAACAGCATTTATGTCAAAAGAGCACAAAATATGTGAAAATCTTAATTAGAACATAATTAATGATTTTCCTATAATGAAGGCCAAAAATTATGGCCTGCTTTTTGGTCCATCTCTCCATCCTCAACACAAAGCCCTCAATGGGTTTCTCACTGCTCAAGAAGAAAAACAAAATTCAATGTGGCTGAATAGGCAAAAGCCCCTCCCGCCTTCTGCCTCTTCTCGCAATGCACTTTCCTCCACCCTCTGTGCTCTAGCTGCACCAGCCTCCTTTCAGGCTCTCTTTCTAGGGGCCTTTAAACTTGCTGTCCTATTCCTGGAAAGGTTTTCCCTTCTCCTGTGCACTTTGCTCTTGGCTCAATACTCATTTCCAAGGGAAGCCTTGCCTGGCCTCCCTGATGAGGTAAAAATCCCCCTATTATAGGTTCTCATAGCAATCACAAATTTTTCTTTTTTTTTTTCTTTTTTTGGCTTATCCCTCCCACCCCCCTTGCTGCTTTTACTCACTGTGTCCACTTGCTGTGCATTGTTGTGTGTCTACTTGTCTCCCCTTTGTTGAGTCATCTTGCTGCGCCAGCTCACCACACCGCATGGGCCATCAGTTCACCGCGCAGCGTGGGCCGGCTTGCATTCACCAGGAGCTCCCAGGAATTGAACCCGGGGCCTCCCATATGGTAAACGGGAGCCCAACCAGTTGAGCCACATCCACTTCCCCCACGAATTTTTCTTTGTAGCACTTGTTCCAGCTGCACTACTGCCCATTAGTGTGATTTTCCATTTAACATGTGCCACCCCAACCAGCTTATAAGTTCCACATTTGTTTTAACTCACATCGCCTCCCCTTGTGCTGGGTATAATGACTGACACTTGGTATATGCATAAGTATTTGGAAAATACATAAATCAAAATAATGATAAAGAATTCACCCTCACTATTCCCACCATGGATATGCCATCTCTCAACTACCCAGTGTGCTATGTGGGTAGAACTGACTTCAATCATGACATAAACAGTCATACACACACACAAAAAGCAGCTTATCCTGATTCTCTGTGACCCTTTGTAGCAGTTTGGTATTATTTATGAATTCCAAAAATAGGTATTGGATTATATTTGTAAATTGGTCTGTTCTTCTGGGTATATTAGATTATATTGGATTCAGAGGTTTCACTTTTACTTGATTAAATAATAATTAAGGCTTTGATTGGGCCACACCAGTAGGATGTTGATTCCCCGCCCCCTTGGTGAGAGGGGACTCACAGAGAAAACAACAGGGCAGTGGAGTTAGTAAGAGTTTTAATCCTGGAGCCTGGGAAGTAAACACACAGAGAAGCAGATATGTCAGGAAAGAGAGAAGGCTCCATTAGACATGGCAGAGGCCCTGGGAAGAGAGACAGATGTTCACCTGACAGTTTACAGCTGGCCTTGTGGAGGGAGCAGAGCAGCTGAGCCCGGAGAGAGACGAGCCCTGGGAGAGAGACAAGACTAGTCTCAAGCTGCAGCTGAGATTGGAAGAAGCTGGGACCACAGAGCTTTGGAAGGAGGAGGAAGACGAACCCTTACAGACATTGCCCACTATCTTGCGTCAACACGTGGCAACAGGCTCTGGGTAAGAAAATAAGTCTTATAGTTCCTTGAGTTGGACTCTTTAGGGCCTTGTGACTGTAAGCTTCTACCCCAAATAAATAACCTTTATAAAAACCAACTGATTTCTGGTATTTTGCACCAGCACCCCTTTGGCTGACTAATACACCCTTTTTGACTTATCTTCCCCTCTGCCCACTTTGAGCTCCCAAGGTGCCTGTGGATACCCCAGTGCCAGCACATAAATGTCCCCTAATTAGTTGTTTGCAGACATGTCTCTCATGACACCCTTAGTCCCATCATGGTAGGGTCTGAGATTCACTCATTTGGGTACAATGAACCCTCTGCCTGACACATAAAGGGCTCTCAAATAATTTTTTAATGAAGGAAGGAAGGGAACTAATGTAACAAGTCATAGTTTTCCTCTCCAGGTCTTATATCACAGACAGCCTCAGAAAGATGCACTATGAATTATACAAGGACGATGGTGATGAGACCAAGTGCCCCTGGAAGCCACAGCTCCACTATGACTCTTGGCTGTCCAGAACCCAAATGACAAGAAGGATCTGTGGGAAGACCTAATACCATCAGTGCTTGGTCCAAAGCCCCAGATCAGATTAGATCTTGTGATGGTTAATTTTATGGGTCATCATGGCTAGGTTATGGTTTCCAGTTGTTTGGTCAAATACCGGCCTAGTTGCTACTGTGGAGGTAATTCATAGATGGGATTAGCATCTATAATCAGTTAACCTGATTACCTGATAATCAGTTAACCCAAAGATTACCCTCCATATCTTGGGTAGGCCTCATCCAATCAATTGGAGGCCTTACCAGCAAGAAGTGAGGGTTCCAAAGATCAAAGAATTTCTGCTTCAAGACTTCAACAGCAACTCCTACTAGAATTTCCAGACTAGTAATTTTTCCTAAGTATTCAGACTCAGGACTCCAATATCACCTTCATGGGAATGTCCAGCTTGTGGCCTGCCCTATGGAATTCAGACTTGCCAGCCCCATAGTCGGGTAAGCCAATTCCTTACAGTAAATCTATAAGTAAATCAAATATCCTGTTGGTTCTGTTTTTACATAGAACCCTGACTGATAGAGATTTCTAGTTTTACAGAATTTGGGAAATCCCTGCTTCTCCTCCTGAATATGATATGATCAATATTGCCAAGATGACGTCTATCCCACCCCAGCAGGACTGAGCTCTGGTCCAGTATCACCTTTCCTAAGCAAGCATGTTAATATTTCTACACCTTACACACGAAGAAGCTGAGGTAAAAAGAGAGATTCTGTAAACTACATCAAGGGAAGCTGTGATTTTAGCCCTGAAGCCAGAAAAATCACTCAAGTCTCAACCCCAAAATTCTAAACCAAGGTGGAGATCCTTCTTGGTAATAAGGACCATTCACTTGCAAGTGATTAAAGTCAATCCCATTACCAGACCCAAATACGCAACTTTTTTTTTTTTTAAAGCCACTGAATTTTGCCCTTGGACATTGAATATTTCAAAAAGAAAACATTAAAAGTGATTTTAAAGATTAATAAAAAGAAAATATAAATGCATTTGATCAATGCCAATATTTGAAAATATTCTTCCATTCTATAGTGCGGTTATTTGAAGAATAAAAGACCAAGCCAGGAGCAAAACAGGGAGGTTAAAGGGAAGAAAAGAGATTGAAAGACATACCACCAGGGGCTGAAGTTGAGCAAAAACAAGAGAAGCTCAGTGTAGGGAAGGCCCCAATTAGTACCTTATCTTTTCCCAAAAGGTAAAACTAAGAATCAGAGATTAAATAGCTTGTTCAAGGTCACTCAGCTTGTAGGTGCTGGGACCTGATCCAGGTAGGTCTATATTGGTCCATGCACTTCCCATGTTAACACCATGTGCTAGTTTTATACCAGTGTTTCTCCAAATAAATGGCCCAAGTCACACACTTATCTGCTTAAGCTCATCTTCCCTGGTTCTGAGATTCCAACATTTGGGGCTTTATCTTTAAGCCTTCAGAGCCTTGCTCTAATTGCGATGGCTCCAGTAGCAGGTGGGGGTGGTGGGAGATGACATTATCATTCTCCTGGCAAAGACAGCCGTGACGAGGACCACAGGGACCAGGTGAAATCAAGCTGAGGATCTGCTTTCCTCACCTGGGCTCAGCAGAAGCTCGGCACTGGAACATTGAGCACAACGACTTCAATGAGTGTAAGAGAAAAATCTAAAGGATACGATTTTTTAAAAGAATATGATTGGTGACTGGAGGATTAGATGATTTACTTTTACATACCCACCTAATTACATACTAGAGCACATGGTTTGGGGTCAGCAGCACGGGCCCACTCTGCTTCCTTTATCTCTTCGTGAGTACTCTCACCTGCTCCTCAACAAAGGCAGCACGCTGGCAGGGGCTCCCCTACAGCCACAGCAACTACAGATAACAAGGACATTGAGAGCCACCCAGGAGTGACTGTTTGGGACACCCGGAGGGGCAAGCCCTTTGGGTGAGAGATGAACTTAGGGTGTCTGGCTACCAAGGGGTGCACTCAGATGGGACGCGGGCAATCACAGCCCGGAAGCTCTTTCACTCCTGTTCCCCTCACTGTGAAAACACAGAGGAGGGAAAGGAATAAAATTATAATTCTGTTTCTAGATTCTGTTCTAAATATAAATTAGGGAAATGGCTCTTCTCCTAAATTTATTTCTTGCTTCAGTTTTCATATTTTAAAAAATCCAATGATGGTTACAAGTCTTTTTAAACATTCCTCATCATGAAGGGTCTGCTATGTTTGAGGTACTTGGCTTATCCTCATCCTATACTGAAATTGCCCTCTGTAATAAAATCAAGGGGTAGATTCTGGGTAGGACACTCTGGCCCATAATATTCTCCAGAGAACCTAATGCCTTTTTTTTTTTCTGCTGGAGACAGAACTGCTTCTTAAAATTCCCTCCTTCCTTATGGCAAACTCCTTTGCATATTTGACTGCCAAGTTCTTCCCTGGGTCCTATACCTTCCCCAGCTCCCTGAAGATGGGTTATTTTATTTATTTTTTTTTTGGAGAGTAGATGCCCAATTACTGGCTAAATTGGACATACTTCTCTTGCTACCCTGTGTGGTTATTTTACATTAAAGATCCCTTCCACTAGCTTCCTACTTACAGTGAGTGAAGGGTATGCATCTTGCTGGGCAGGGAGCTTTCCCACAAGCCACTTGCTCCTGGAATTTACTCAGTGTTTCCCAAACTTCAGTCATCTGTGTACCTACCCCATTATTTTTGTCATATCCATATGCCAACTCTATGATTATTTAATTTTTGTCTTTATTTTTTATTTTAAATAAGCTTGTTGTGGGAGGAAACTTAAATGTTGTAAGTAGAAAACCACTAACATTTGCCATGAATAATTAAAATAAAAAACTTGTAATAAAATAAGACTTTAGTGATAGTCCAACTAAAAACATCTTGTCTATCACCAGTGGCCTGGGTACCACATTCTGAAAGAACACTATGCACAAATTAGTGTCCTCTTTATGGGAAATGTATCCTTTTACTTTCCATCATTTTCCCCATGTACTATGGAGGCTTCTGAAACTCTACCCGTGAAGCTCATCTAGACACAAAATAACTGAAAGAGTTGAAACTAGTGTAACTAAAAATGATCAACAAAATGCCTTAACAATAAAATTCTGGGATTGAGAAATCAATGAGGTTAAAGTTTCAACTCAATTTTAAATACACAGAAAAACTCACGAGAAAAGAAAAAAGAAAAAAGAAAAAAAAAAACCCAACAACAAACAGTTGCTTTCAGGAGCCAGGACTGGTGGCCAAAGCAAAATAAACCCTTTCCAAGTGATAGACCAAGGACATCTCAACAGAAAGCCAATTGTTCTACAACTTACCTACAATTCAGAAACACCGCCTCCCTGAGATCCAAAGTGAGCGGCTTATAAACCTTCTCAGATGGTCAGAACCACCTCTCCAATCCTCTGATGTTTTCTGAAACTATCTTTGGGAAGCCATTGTTTTTAACTCAGTTTTATAGAAGACAATGTAGTGTGGCAGTCCGAACATAAATGGGAACACAATTCTGAATGTTGGTCAGTCTAAATTATCTACGCAACCAACACACAAAAGTGGTACAGACATAACCGGTGTGCCCAGTCAGTTGTCTAAGGACAGCGACCTTATTTCTTTTGTTCCCTGGTATCTTTGGAGCCTAAAACAGAACATAGTAGGAACGTAATAAATACTCATGAGAGGGTACTTATAGACTACGAGGATAATTACAGTTTGGGAAAGTTCTAAGGAAGTGGGTTTGCCTGGTCCTGAGAAGCCTGAGGGCTGACTGGATAAGTCATTGGAGGAACCAGTTTCACACAGAAGCAGGCACCCTGCTCCCGCCCTTTCTGATGAGGACACGCGAGATACCCCAAGCCAGCCCCGTGGGAAGGCTCAGCTCTAATAACAGGGTGCCCTGGTTGTGGGAACGAATGAGTTAAGAAAATTCCTCTTGGAATCTTCCAGGAGGAGCCATCCTCAGCAGCAAGAAGTCCTGCCCAGAAGAGAGGCCGTGACTTTGGGGCACTCTGGCTGGACTCAAACCCTGATCCCATCTCACTGGCAGCTGACATTGGACAGTAACCACCCCACTCAGTGGGCACTTCTGAACCTGAGTGTGCTGGAATCCTGGTGCATGTTATTCGAAAGATACCAGCTTTTGAGAAAATCTGGTTAATGCTGGGGAAAATTCCAAATGACTCCCTGCACGGGAGCAGAGTAGAATCCTCTCTGTGGGGTAGGGAGCACTCTTTAAAAAGGTAGATATCTGGGCCACTCAGTTCTAGAGATCTGACTTGCCCTTGCAAGAGTGGGGAATGTGTGTTTTCAGCAAGCACTGCCAAGGTTCTGACCCAGCAGGTCCGTAGACTGATTGGGAAGTGCTTCTCTGAGGCCCACCCAAGGGGAACCTCCACTAACATTATGTTACTGGAATGTTCAAGCTTTTACATCCAGCCAAGTTTAGCTGATGATTTTTTTACACCAAATTCCCATTTCCTTCCCACATGAATAAGATATCCCTGTGGGAGCTCTAGTTTTCAATTTCCAGGGGGAAAACATGTTTCCAGCACCATTAAGATCCGCTTATTCAACTCAGTCCTGCCTGCTCTGCCCAGGCCCCATATCCCGTCCCAACCATGTCATCTTCCCAGCTTCTGTTCTTGCAAACAGAGGAGATGCTATTTGGCACCACAAAAAGAAAAGCAGCAATGTCCCAGGCAACAAAGAAGTGGAAACAATTAGAGATAGGGTTCACGGCTCTTGCTGCAACAAAAGAGGTTAATACAAAGCTTTTGAAACAAAAAGGGAAAGCTGAAAGAAATTAAGTGATGAGGTTCCATAGACAGTTTGAAATTATTAAAAAAACAACAACAACAATGGAGCAGAATTCAATAGAAGCTGTATTATATACGATGGCTTTTTTATTAATCTGAAAAATTGCTTTTATTAACTAACCAGGAAAAGCAGAGATTCCAGGTATTTCCTGCTACTTTTCTGTCATCTTTGGGCCTCGTTTTGATCAAGAAAGTATTTTCAAGACCAAGCTTGATTTGAAAGTGGTTCGTTTATCCAGGCAAAGTCAAAAGATCATGTTAACAGCTTTTAATCACAAAGAATATTTGAATCATTTTCTAATATGATATATCAAAAATAATATACCTCTCATGTTTGTCAAAAGTCCATTTCAAATTTCAAATTCAGTGAGATTATAAGGCTTATTTTTACTCTAACTTAATTGGAGCTATTTACCTATACAACCACAATTCTATTTCTTGTTAAAAGTGTGGTATTCTTGAAATGTAGAAAATTCAATACAAATAATCCAGAGATCTTTGTGTCTTGCCAAACATAACAGTTGACCCTTCCATAAAGAATTACACAACTTTGCTCATTCTGTGTCAATAGCTCATCTGTATAAAATTCCAGAAAAGTAACAAAATGTACAGACTTTTAAGAAGCAAATGCTTGTGACAAAATTCTGTTTTGGAAAGTGCCCTGGACATCAATTATTTTCCTTAAAAATGAATGAACCACAGAAAGGATAGGGAGAACCCCTCCCAAATAAGCTCCGTGGCTTATAGCTAAAATATTAGCGATTCCGTTAGAAGTACAACTCATTTTACTTCTAAGGAGGGCCATGAGATCACTTTCTGCTCTATTAGATTCTGAATCATAATTGTTTTACTTTCTAAAAAAGCAAATTGCAAGTATTTTCATAAATGGTTTTAGAGTCTTCCACAGTTCGCTGCTGCTTCTGCAAATTAACATCTTCCCTGTTCTCACACAAATGTTCACCAAGTAATCTTAACAGCAGGCACTGGTAAGACTTTGGCCTCTCAACCTTTGGAAGAATATGAGGAGTGATAGAACACTAGAATGGCTAACAGAAGAGTGAGTCTAAAGCCAGAACTCATCCTTGCACAATAGTCATGAATGCCCAGAACTTTGATTTTGGTCATGTTTTTAAAAAAAGAGACAGAGAGAGAGAGAGAAGGAGTGGAGAAAAGAGAAAAATTACTTAGAGGAAAGGGAAGAAGCTCTAAAAAGAGACAATTGACTTAAAATCCTTTAGTTTCAATAAGGGTAGACAATGAGACAATATAGCATTTTGAGACACTGAAGAATTTTGCTGAAACACCAGCAACTATAGAATATCTGACCCAGTCTCCTATCCACCCTTCCCCTACTCCTAAAGACAAAGTTAACTGAATATAAGTGAAATGTTAATTTTTTAAAGCAGTTACTGCAATTAAATGTAGCATCAGATAAAGAATGAAAACAAGAAAATACCAACACTGTATAACTTTAAAAGTACAATGCACTATTATCCACCTATCTTGGATAGTCAAGAAATTATTTTCAGCATTCTGGCAAGATATGAAATTAAATTTAATATATACACACACACAAAGAGACACAGTGTTTTTCAGTCTACTACTGAGATCAAACTATGTGAATTTATGCTTGAAATGCCCAGTTTAAGAACCCGTGAATAAAGTAATAGCAAGATACTGGCAAGGTTACTTCAACCACTTAAAACTTAGACCATGTCATGTCCTGCCTTCCTTTCTCTATCCCATTAGCCTCGCTGACTCCTGGCCAACTCGTTCAGCTCATCCTTCGCACATCTCCGGCATCACTTTTTCTATGAATCTCTTTGAAATCTCAGGAAGACTCATTCTCTTCTCCCTGTTACTATTATATCTCTATATTCTATTATTATTGCATTTTTCATGACATATTGTAATTACGTTTTTTGTCTTCTCATTAGTCTGTGAGTCCCCTCCAATCAAGAACTGTCTTCTCTACCTTTAAACCTCAGCACCTTGGACAACACTTGCCTTTGATAAGGTGCTCAATAACTGGCTGAATATTTGAAGAATTACCTAATTCCACCTTACTTAGCACTCTTGACCTAATCACCACATAGCCTTGGAATCTTTCCTACCATTTAATGTAGACGGGCCTTTCCAATGTAAATGAACAGTGCTCTCCCTCTTCAACTCTCCTCTCAACCCCCAACTCAACAAACGAGTTTGTGCCTAATCAAGTCTTCAATTTCTCCTCAAATGGTCTTGAGTAGAACTTTATCCTCCAAAAGAAAGAAGCCTCTTCTCTGGCACACAGCCATGAACCAAGTAAGGTCAATCCAATTCCGAACATGCTTAGAGAAGGTTCAATAATTATTTATTGAACGTCTATTGAGTGCCTCATCTGGGCACTAATTCTAGGGTGTGAGCCTCCATCCAAGTAAGAAAGATCATCTCTCCAGTTGTCTTTACTCCAGGCTGAAATTCCATTTGAGATTCAGTCTCTCAAGAACCACAAGCTCCAGAATATTTCAATGTGTCTCTTATTGGGATTCAAAAATTTCCTCAAATATATTTCTTTTTAAAACATACAAGGGGCAATCTAATGAGTCATGACTGGTAATAATCTCCAGCACAACTCGTCAAGATCTCTCTATGTGGGTGGGAAATTATTTTCAAAAAGAGGCTGGACCCATCTCTCTAGGGTAGGTTAAGCATAACAGGATGACCATATCTTCTGGTTGTCCAGGACAGTCCTAATGTATACCTATTGTCCTGAGGAAATTATTAATAGCACTCTTTTTCATCCTCAAAAGTGTTCTGGTTTGGACAATAAGGCATACGGTCACCCTAAGTATAACTCTGGCTTATTAGGTGGGGAAGACTTTTCAGTCTCCTTTTGGCATTAAAACTAATTCACTGCTTGAACATATAGTCCAAGATAAGAAAATCCATGACCAACCAGCTTTTCCTATTCATATAATCTCCATTTTGAATAGGATTCAGCTTTTCAGTAAGAAAATTGTGGGAGTTGCTGACATATTTCTTGTATTGGGAGAGTGTATTTTTTGACCTTGCTAAAATCCCAGCTGAACAATATAACCCAACTAGCTGCTCTGCTACAGAGAGTGGGAAAATACAGCAAAAGAGATCATCTAAATTCAAAGAAATCTGTATATGAGCTAACCATTATTTGTATTAATTATATCTCCAATGACCTACTTATAAGGGAAAAAAAAATCTCTTCTACCAAAAGCCAACTGGTGTATCTTCAAAGACTGTAATTGAACATAATAGAAATTCTGTTGTAAGAAAAAAATGCAGAATAAGCTCTTTTCTTGTTTTACCAGTTACTGTTATTGCAGCAGAGGCATCTCAAGAGTTATTCCTCCAAGGTATAGGGAAGCAGAGGAGAATGATTGGATTAGTCTTATTTTACCCTAAAGATACAGATATGTTCTTGTGGCCTTTTCATTTAGAACAATGGAGTATGTGGTATGGCCAAGTAGTATAGTGTGGCACTCCATTTTCAGGCTGAGTATTTTTTTTCTTGGAGTTAAAGGGTCTATACATACTAGAGTTCCTAGTTAACTCTATGACCTAAAACAAGTTACTTAAATTCTCTGAACCTCAGTTTCCTCATCAATTAAGCAGGCAGAATAATACCACCCCTGTCATCTATTTATCCCACAATTTGTTGTAAGAATTAAGAGTACTTTAAAAGCGCTTTTAATTCTAGAAAACATTCAAATATTAATTATCAGTGATAAGGATGGTTACTATGGAGAGGGAGAAGAAGAGAGAATGTGGTGTTTTGGAAGAGTGAATGGATTTAAGAAACAAGGTTAGAAACAGGAATTATATCTGTAAAACAGGAACTTGGTGGTGTCTCTTACAATAATGGGGAAGTTAGTAAAAGGTACCTGTTTGGGAATGATCACTGGCTCCACTCTCAAGAAAACTTGATATAATAACTCTTGGTAGAACTTTTACAAAAATGAATAGGGTATTTCTGCATATAGTCTAGATATAGCAAACTTTTTATTAACCTCCAACATCATTCCCACTTATCTTCACCACCATTCGGACTGTAACCAGAGATGTTTAAGATTTGTTTTTTCTGTTGTTGTTTGTTTTTTTGTTTCACATTTTTTACAATTCCCCCCCCACCCCCAACTTATGTTCTCTTTGAAGAAATATCCTTAACTAAAGTTACTTTATTGGGAATAAGTGTAGATAAACAATCAGGTTAATAAGCTTCTTCATCAATGTAGAAGCATCAGTTTAATTTCTTCATTAACAACCCCAGAGTTTGGACTCAGGAAACCAACTCCCATTTTATTCGGTCAGTACATTGGAAAACTTTTTTAAAAAATTTATTTGAATGTCTTTTGATGGGTGCTTTCGTTTTCTAGCTGCTAAAACAAATACCTTACAATGGGTTGGCTTAACAACAGGAATTTATTGGCTCACGGTTTCAGAGGCTAGAGGACTTGCTTCCTCCAGGGGTTGGTATCTTCTGGCTGGCTGGCAATCTTTGGAGTCCCTTCACTTTTCTGTCACATGGCAATGCTCATGGCAGCATCTTCTCCTTTTCTTCGGGGTTCCATTGGCTTCCAGTGTCTGTCTTCTCTGGGTTCCATTGACATCCAGCTTCTTGCTTCTCCTTTTCCATATCCAGTTTCCTTTGCTTATAAGGACTTCAACCATATTGGATTAAGGTCCACCCTAATTCCATTTGGGCATACCTTAACTGATAACATCTTCAAAGGCCCTGTGTGTGTCCACAAGGGTTGCAACCTGAATGTGCCTTTTTGTGGAGGACATGATTCAATCCCCCAAAATGGAGTATATATTCTCTATTTCAACACAAATCCTTCACACTCTACCCCAGTCCCTCTTTTCTTATACCTGGGTCATTCACTCACTTAAGGGACCTGCTGGACACCTGAAAGCATTTGAGTTTGCCAGCCCTGGACCCCATGATCTCCAACATCCTATGGTACTGAAACTAGTCTTCCTTCTCCAGCTAGCACTATCATTTTACTCCATTTCACCAAAATTTCCCTTACTTGACAATTACAGACTAAAAATTTTCTCTTGTTAATCAGATGTTTTATAATTATTCTCAGTTCAGTTTTTGTCTCCCCCACAAGTAGATTAAAAATATCTTTGTATTTTGTATCCTCCCACAACATCTAGTGTAACAATCTGCACAGAACAAACATTCAAATGCTTGCTGGCTTAAAAAACGAGAGGGCCAGAGAGCCTACATCCTGTGATTATTCTCATTTCCCAGAGCTCAATGCAGTCCTGCCCTTAGAATTGGGCAAGGAGTCACAATTTCAGAGGGCCTGCTTCTAGCCATCTTTAGTCATCTCCCCACCCAATGGGGTGAGGAAGCCATAGGGTCAAGGAGACACATCCACTTGTAGCTCATTCCCTCCCCCAAGCTTCAATGTCATGCTCTAGGAACTTGGGGCCCTGGAATTTTACTGCCCAGATGGCCCTAAGCCCATTTCCAGGGCTTATGTGGGCCCTTCCCCAGTCCATCCTCCTGAAGGCCTACATGCCACTGGTATGCACATTCCCAAGCCTGAAGGGTGGTAAGGGATAGGAGTATGTGAAGAGGTGTGGACACGACTTAGATGTGCTGGCTGGAGTGCATGTAAAGCCCTTTGCATTGTATTGGGGAGGTGGGAAGCCAGGGACTTCCATTTTTTTCTTTCCAGCCCCTGCAACAGTTAAGGGCTTCCCTGACTCAATATATACTCAGGATTGGAAAGGTAAACATCCATAGCAAAATACTCTTTTTCCCACTTTTTCCCAGGACTCATTCTCCTAACCTGCATGTATTTTAGTATAGATCGACCCAGTAGAGAAACATCTGATTTTTAGTTATTTGCTAAAAGAAGAGTTGACTAAAAACAAAAAGAGTACTCATTTTCACCCAGGACTTTTAAGAACTGAAGGAGACTTTGCAAACATGTAAGAATGGTATATATTATTGATTAAATGTGCTAAGGTTCAGAAAACAATTTGGACTAATATCATGTGATCATATGCACATAAAAATCCACCCTGAAATAATCCTTTTCACAGTACACATCTAGGTTCCAAACACATGTATTATCATAAAATGCATTCACGTTAAGCACTGAGTAAGAAATTGTTTCTACAATACCAATTAAAAATGCATTTAAAATATCTTCAAAGTAGCCATTAAATCAACTTTATATATATCCTCCTATAATCTAACTGTTGCCTACTTGCTGAAATCCGAACAGAATTACATGGGAGATAGTCTTGGCAGAACTTTGCCAAGGTCCGGTTTTCTGTAAAGAGAAACAAGGTGACTTACAGACACCATGTGCCTATTTAAACGGTCACTTTCCAAATTCATTCTTATATGCTGGAATTTGGTTACACCAGGGCTTAAGATCAGACTTAGGTTACTGTGGGCTCAGTTTCCACTTTAAATCCTCTATGGAAATGAAAATTCAGTTCTGATTTTCCTGGCGAGGACAATGAATATTTCCGACCAGTCTGCTTAGTCTTCTCTTGCCCCACACCCATACATGGATGAACTTCTTCCCATTATAGATTTTGAAAGAAAAACATCAACGTCTTTGGCAGACTAGCTGAGAATTTTCATTATACTTTACACAGAACTAATGTACTTGCAAATCAAGAGCCACCAACCTTAAGAATTTGGCTAATGTTCTTTGACACAGTTTGATGGGCATTCTCTATTTGTTCTTTTCCTCCTCTCCTTACTCATTCTTCTTCAAATTCTGAATATTCTTGGGTTCCTGTAGGCTTCGATTTCCATTCATCTACTAATTTTTTTACAATCTAGACTCTATCCTGCAGATAAGCAGGGTCTGTAAACTTTCTTCACCTTGATTGTGACATCTGCTCAGCCACAGGCTAAGATAAAATGCACTCTTCTGTCCACCCCAGCCTGGCTCCTGCTCCCTGAGAAGCATATCTGTGGAAGACACAAAACTAGTCAAAAGACTAGAACAATTTGTATCTATTCCTATATGTGCACACACATACTCACCCACCCACCCTTCAAGTGACCCCAAATCACTAAGCCATCAGTTTCTAAAGCTGCCTCAGCTTGAAGCTGAAGTCCTCTTTCATTGATTCTTAAAGTCTGACCAATGCCAGCCCCTCGGGAGAAAATACAGTGAAAACTGCATAGAAAGAATATTCTCCTACCAGAATTGAGTAGCATCTTTAGAAAACAAGAAACAATAAGGAAAAGAGGATGGCAGTATACTCTTTCTTTTTAAAATGGTAATTGTTTTTATTCTTCTTGGATTATTTGGTAGAAAACATCTGCAGTGATTTTAGAATAGCAATATTTGCAATGCAGCCTTAATATAAAGAAATTCAACACTAGAAATCAATTATTTCCTAAATTTTCAAAAATAAAATAGAAAGAATCTATGATACTCAGATTTGGGGTGGGTGTGTTGCTTATTTGTATGGTGAAGAGTGAAGGAAAATTGAGGAGAGATGTGCAAATCTCAGAAAAAGATTCAGACATTAATGAAAGAAAAGGCATTTTGAGCATCTGTAGGTTTTTAAAGCTTTGGTTTCTGGCACAAAGCAAAGACTTGATTAACTTCCCTAACTGGAGTTGAGCTGACAAACCTCTATTGCTCTATTATAATTATGTTCCAAGTTATACCAACTGGTGAATTCAATTATCTTTTCTGTTATGGTATGTTATTCATAATAATTACATGCTGTTTCTTTAAGTATTCTAAGATGACCTTACAAAGATTGATTACTCTCTAGTTTAAAAAAAAAAAATGCAGCCAAATAGCCAATTCTCCCGTGAGTGGGCAAGGGCAACCTCTTCCAGAATGATCTGTCATTGTAGCTCTATTTAGCCTTGCTACACCAGAGAAACAAGAATTACTTTAAAAATCAGGATTATTTTACCTTACTTTTTTTTTTTTTAAAACACCTCAGACATTGGGTTCAATTGTACTCTAACTCATTTTCCATCTAACATGAAGAAATGGAAACCATGCCAGCTAATGGCAACCATAATGCACTCTGGCAGGAGAAAAGGAAGGTAACTCAAAAGGGTTTTCTAAAGATTGCTATGTGCTGCATCATTATGAGCCCCCCGATGAGGAGCCATTCCCATTTACCTACTGATAACATGAACTGCCCAAAAAGCATCTCAATAACTAGTCTTATCCAGCCCCAATTCTTATATATTTCAAGGCTCCTTACTCAGTACCTCTGCCTAAGACTCTGCAAGAAACAGAAACAGGGAGAGAGTAAGGAAAGGCATGTTTATGGAAGAACTGCGTGTGCCAGGGGCTACACCGCCCATTTGTAAAATAGCATCTCCATGAATGATATTGGAACTAGATCTCAACCATGTGGGAAAAAATCATGTTTGAATGGCACAAAGTAAATCCCAAATGAATTAAAGATTTAAATGTAAAAAAAAAAATTAAATGATCAATATACATCAAGAGGAAGTGGGTGTGGCTCAGTGGATAGAGCCCCCGTTTACCATATGGGAGGCCCCGGTTCGCGTCCCGAGGCCTCCTTGTGAGGGCACCCCGGCCTGAGCGGTGCAGTGGGCTGATGCAGCAATCTCAGGGCAGGAAGCGGGTGTGGCGCAATGGATAGAGCACCCGTTTACCATATGAGAGGCCCGGGGTTCGCTTCCCGGCGCCTCCTTGTGAGGGCAGGCCAGCTTGCACGGAGCCGTGGGCTGATGCGGCAAGACCTCACAGCAAGGGGGAGATAAGCAGACACAGAGAAGACACGCAGCGAATGGACACAGCAGCACAAGCAGCAAGGGGGG
>JAQZBX010054817.1:0-18561 GCA_029593785.1 Cabassous unicinctus | reverse complement strand
ATGAATAAAAATAAATCTTAAAAAAAAAAAAGACCATGATGCTCACCTTAGGATTTTAAGCCACAACTCTAACTGGAGCTCTTAAGCAACCTTTTAATCCATGTTTTTCAAATTGCATCACCATGAGGATTAAGGACCTCAGAGCCCTTAGGAAAGACTATGAGTCAAAGAACTTTCCACATGTGGGCCTAGATGGGGCAGCAGACAGCCATCTTCAGGGCATAACGTTGCCACTTCCAGAATGTCCACCCTGAAATTTGGACCAATAGAGACAGTACTTGGAGTTAGATCAGAAGGATGGGAATTGGTTTCCAGAAAGCTGCCATTGAAATATACTAGCTTAGCTTCTCAGTATTCTCCCATTATCCCACCGACAGGATTAGGCAGCATCTTGCCTGTCCTTAGGGACTGCAAAATGAAATAGAGGATGGCAGTGGTAGAAAGAGAGGGGATTCATGGGGTGATAGGCAATTTGAGACTATGTAATAGCTGGAGAATTCAAACTTTTGCCAATGGAGCCCTTATAAGCCTAGGGTTACATAAAAAAAGACCCCAAAAATATATGTGCTGACACAGATATTAATTTTCCATTAAAAATTGATGCAAAAGTTGAATATCAACGTAGAAATATATTCTGTATTTCAAAATATATTAAGTGAAAATGAGTACTTCCCAGAAGATGTACTTAAAATACAAAACATTTCAAAGATGTACTTTAAAATACAAAATCATACAAAATAAAAATTTAAAAACAAAACAAAAAATATGCTAGAAAAAAGAACAAAAGGAAAAATATGGAGGTAAACAGTGTTTTATATGTGCATAGTGGAATTTTGCTTATCATTGTTTTCTGTTTTTATTTTCCTTGTTGAAAATGTATTGCTTTTATAATTTAAACACAAATAATTTATTTATATATAGATATGGATTTTCATGTGTATATGTATAGAAAGTTGACAGATAAATGATTAGACAGAGATAGATGATAGGTGATTGATAGACGACAGAGATAGAAAGAGATAATGGATATGTTAGGGAGAGGAGGAAAACAGTAAAGAAAACTTGTGAAACTTTTATTTTCTCTAATGTTGTACAGTGCTTATTCGGTTCAATATTTTATTAATTCTATGCAGCATATGTTTGGACATGCATAGAAAAAGTATGAAACATAAACAGCCTACTATCAACCAGGGTTATCTCCAAGGGAATCAATTGGTGGGGAAAGGGGATTCTCACTTTTCACTTTCCAACACTTCTGATTGAATTTATTGCAATAGGCATATATTATTTTAAAAAGGTAAACAACTGTTTTGATCCCCTACCCAGTGGCCAGTGCTTAGCTAGGTTCATATCATTAGTGTCACTCATTCTGGGGCTCAGTCATCTACAGCGCTAAGCTCCCACGCAGGAGGATGCTCAAGGATTTGCTGAGTTGTACTAAATGAGATTTCTGTGCCCTCCAGCAAGGCCACAGTTGCAGCATTTCCCCAGTTTGAAACAGACAGGACTTCCTGCATGTCATTGTGTAATTTAGTTTTCATTTCAAAGGCTTAAAGATAGATACTTTTTCTTTAGACTACTCAAGGGCAATAAACGTGTTTTTATTTCCCAAACGCTTACTCTAGTTTTTGACTGCAATATGATGATGATGAACAGACAGGAGTTTGAAGACAGTAGCTCCTCGTCCTTTGGGATCCTCCCACAGCCAAGAGCCCCCAAGGCATCTCCCTGCCATCTGTAGCTCAGGATGTGCTCTTCTTTAAAGAAAGGCACCATGCAGCTAAACCTCCAGTCTCAGATTTTCTCATTTATGTTCAGCAAATCTTTCACAACTGTGATTCTTTCATATTAGAAACAACAGAAATCAGCTTATCAGATTTTCAGTCTACCCCAGGCTATTTATCCACTCTAACTGTTAAAAATTTGATTACTTTCTCTATTTCCGTGGCTCCAAATGATCACTTGTTTTGTGTATTACAGAATAGATCCAAAAAACTGCTTCAAGGCACTAATCATTTTAGAACCAGGTTTGGGAGGCTATGGTAGAAATACTTGGATCTTCACTCTATCAGCTTTTTATTCTTTAGAGATGAATCAGTTATTTTTATTGCAACAGTGGGTAAACCCTTCTGTAAGAGATTCAAGTTTTAATGACCAAGGAACTAATTCATACTTCAAGCTGTTTAAAAAATATATATTAACAAGAGTCTCAAATAATTTAGGGAAACTATGAAGAACTGTTTATAACCCAAAGTTTTTTCTTTTTTTTTTTTAATTGCTTGCCACTTCAAGGCTTTAAGAAGTGGGCAATCAATGTAGTGAGATCATGATTAATTTTTATATTCTTATTTGTGTTTTTCTGAATTTTTCACATTTGCTACAATGAATACACATTACCTTTTTTTTTAAGGAAGTACTGAGGATGGAACATGGTACATGGGAAGCAGGTGCTCAACCCCTGAGCTACACCCACTCCCACATTACTTTTTTGTTTTGTTTTGTTTTACAATAATTTTTTTATTAACTAAAAAAAATTTAAACGGTCAAATTGAAATGAACTAGGGGACCCAAAAAACTTCCAGTGTCTACGTGGCAAAATCAACATATAATGGAAAAATTCAATGACGCTTAAAAGTGTGAGAGTAATCCTTGCCATTGCTTTTCCTCTCCCGGCAATTGCAAATAAAGAGAACGGCACACACCTTTCAAGCATTTTTTTAAATTTAATTTTTAATTAAAAAAAAAAGATATTTAGATACATAAATGTTACATAAAAAATATAGGGGATTCCCATATGCCCTGCTCCCTACCCCTCCCACATTTTCCCACATTAACAATATCCTTCATTAGTGTGGTACGTTTGTCAAAATTGATGAACGCATTTTGGAGCATTGCCACTAAGCGTGGATTATAGTTTACATTGTAGTTTACACTCTCTCCCGCACAATTTTGTAAGTTATGACAAGATATACAATGGCCTGTATCTGTCATTGCAATGTCATTCAGGACAATTCCCAAGTCCCACAAAATTTCAAGGACTCTTGAGCCTCATCACGGTCTTCCTTTAACTTTCTGTATGGCTCCACATCAAATTGTTGTTGCTTTGATTTCTTACGGAAGAAGTGAAGAAATTGCCTACTCTTAATAGCTGAGTAAGCAGAAGCCTGTCGAGAGACTATAAAGTATGCAAAAAAGATGCAGGAATTTGCAAAAGTGAGGAAGTATGTGGCTGGCTCCACCGTCCCAGGAGTACACCCCGCACGTGAACCAGCCTGCGCCCGCCCTGAACGCCCCGCAGTGCCGGCCCCGCCCACGGGAGTCCTCTGGTTGTCCCTTCGCAGCGAGCTTCCGTTCCAGCTTTCAGCTCTTCAGAGGAATGCAGCCCCTCCTTAAGGCAGGCGGATTTCCCCAGGAAAAGGTGCTCTCTCTTCATCAGAAATTCTTCCCAATGTAAGACTGTAAGAGCCTACGGACCAAGGGTCTCAAGTTTTCCATCTCAGTAGCACGCTCACTACTCGCTTTTTCTTTCTGGGGACACCGCACATCAGACGTTATTTTATTAATGACAAGTTTAAAATCATTCCTTCATTAGCAAACTTTCCATTGAGGTTGAAGCTGGAGTGTTGCTGCCCTCTGACGTGAAGACGCCTGCAGTTTTCTGTGTTTTTTTTTTAAGATTATTTATCTATTTATTTATCCCCCCCCTGCTGCTTGTGCTCGCTGTATCCATTTGCTGTGTGTTTTTCTGTGTCTGCTTGTCTCCCTTTGTTGGGTGGTCCTGCTGCGTCAGCTCACCGCGGTGCACGGGCTGGCTTGCCTTTACCAGGAGGCCCCCGGAAGCGAACCGGCCTCCCATATGGTAAACGGGAGCCCTATGGATTGAGCCACACCCGCTTCCCGGATGCCTGCAGTTTTGACATCTTGATCTTCATTCTGTAGGTGGTAAAGGCGAACCAGCTGTTGCTAACCTTGGCCTGACTGCAGGTTGGCAGCGCTCTTTTCCGGATGGTAAAGTGCCTTCAAGGGAAGGCCGTGTTATCTCACCAGGTGGCAGCACTGCGCTATAAAGGTGCGATTGGTCCTATTGCTGATTTCCACGCACCTTCACTGATAACAGGTGGGGCGTCGGCGGCAGGGGTCGCACGGCTCGGGGTCCCAGGGCACGGGAGCAGCCGCGGGTGCCGCAGCTTGGGCCGCTCGGGAGCATCATCCTCCCCCGGGAGCAAGCGGGAGTTAGTGGGGCCTGCCTCCGGCGTGGCCGGGCCGCCCTTCGGCGCCACCCCACCCCCACCCCCACCCCCCCGCAACTCCAAGCCTGCCTCCCACACTACTTTTTTAAAAAATTATATGCTTTATTAATATGTATCAGTACAATTGATTTGTTTTAAAAAAATAAATCTAAGGTCGAAAATGCAGTATATATTAGCACTAAAAAATCCACAAGCATGCTATTTTAAAAACCATTCACTGTAAAAAATTATAATGAATACAAAGTAGAAAAATAGTATAAATCCATCATATTCATCATTCAGTTTCAGCAATTAGCAACTCATGGCCAATAAATTTCATCTGTATGCCTATCCACATCCTGGAATTTTTATTTTATTTTATTTTATTTTCTTAAGTGAGCCCTGGATGGCATGTCCTTTAATCTCAATATATTTCATTTCACTGTACTCTTTGGAACATATGCACAGCCCACCCTTAAGGAATAAGAAGATTTGCTCTACCTCTTTTAGGATGTAATATGAGCATAATTTATTTGGAAT
Source organism: Cabassous unicinctus (assembly GCA_029593785.1). NCBI lineage: Eukaryota > Metazoa > Chordata > Mammalia > Cingulata > Chlamyphoridae > Cabassous > Cabassous unicinctus. The sequence goes on along the minus strand of JAQZBX010054817.1, from coordinate 13,792 downwards.
TCTTCTGAATGGAAGATTTGTCTTTTCTTTTCCATTTATTTATTTATTCAATTATCTATTTATGTAATTATGAACTCGAGGATCCTTGGGCTGTCCATGTGCCAACTGAGCCTTGAATATCAGCAGAGTTGCAACACCTACTCTCCAGTTCATTGGATGCATCCGGGACTACTAACAAGGAGATGATGATGGACAACGACCATCCCAAGGAACAGAGAGAGTCTGCAACTGCAAGCAAGACAGTCCCATCCATCTGCCTCATAGGATCTAAGCCCCCTCTCAATCAGAGGCAGGGTGGGCATCACCATCCCAGAATCCTCAGGTTTGCGGAATGAATGATAGACTAGAGTAGAATTACTGTTATTCTTCTATAAACTTATTGTGATTCTAGCTATTGAAGAACTTTTGTCATTGATGTAGAGGCAGTGGACACTGGAGGTTCTGGGAGGAGGGAGAGGGAAAAATAGGTGTAACATGGAGCCATTTTCAGGACTTGGCAATGGTCCTGAATGACATTGCAAAGACAGATACAGGCCATTTTGTATCTTGTCAATAATTTACAAAATTTTGCGGAAGAGAGTGTAAACTACAATGTAAACTATAATCTACACTTAGTGGCAATGCTTCAAAATGTGTTCACCAATTGTAACAAATGTACCACTCTAATGAAGGATGTTGTTAATGTGGGAAAGTGTGGGAGGGGTAGGGAGCGGGTCATATGGGGATCCTCTATATTTTTATGTAATATTTATGTAATCTAAGTATCTTTTTAAAAAAATTAAAAAGTATGTAAGCCCGTAATGGCCAAAGCTGAAACAATTTCAGCGACAAAACAAATTAGTACTATTGAGTTATAACCCAAAGTATAAAATAAATATTCACAAGTCCCACACTACTTTTGAAAAGAGAAAAAGCAGACCTAAAATTAAACTTAACCTTGAACCTGGAAAAACAGGATGGAGTCATGACATAGCATTTATAGGAAGGACCAAATGCAAAGCTTAAGATTCATTATGTCTACTTTTCATTGAAATTACATTTCCGTGGACTGTTCAGTGCACTATTGGCTTTGGGGGGAAAGAGGGGAAGTGTGTGATTAGTGAACTTTGCTTAGATTGCCATATTACGGTTCTAATGTTCTAAAGTGTTGCGATTACTGGGACCTGGTCCAGCACTTATGCAGCAGTCCTTAACAAGTATTATTTGATGAGGCCAAAAATATTAAAAGTATTTGGTTGAACCATGAAATTGCTGGTATTTTGGCTTTTGTGCCTACAAAACGGCAATTTCATGTGGTTCAGTCTACAACTATGGAAGTAAAATTATTTTCCCTAGACAATATTCATTGCATTGATTTAAATATATTATTACCTCTCAGCCCCCCAAAATAACAAATCAAAGCATAGCTTTAGCTTACTCTTTCATATTCTGACAGCATGCCAGAAATTGCAAGGGTCAATAGTCCTCATCATACTTGGCTGTACTTTAGGACGAGTTTCTTAAAAATACCAATTCTGGTGTTCCATCCCAGAACAATTAAGTCAGAATTTCTGGGGGCTGGGGCTCAGACAGCAGTACTTTTTAAAAACAACTTGATTGAGGTAAAATTGACAGATAAACTGCATATTTTCAAAGTGCACACTTGGATAGTTTTAACATAAATAATATTCACTCATGGAACCAGCATCACAATCAAAATAAGGACCATGCCTTTTACTCCCAAAATTTTCCTTGTGTCCCATTGTAAACCCCTTTCTGCCCCTCCCTGTCTGCCTGTCCCCCAACAATTACGTATGTTTTCTGTCACTGTAGTTTAGTCTGCATTTTCTAAATTTTTTATAAATGGAATTATACAATAGTTATATTTATTTGTCACCTTTTTTGTCACCTGTTGGGCATTTGGGTTATTTCCAAGTTGTTTTTTTTTGTTGTTTTTACTATTACACATAAAACTTCTGTGAATTTTCATGTGCAAGTCTTTGTACATATACTTTCATTTCTCTTGGAAAAATACCTAGAAATTGAATGACCAGATCATATGGCAGGTATATGTTTAACTTTTTAAGAAATGTCAAGCTGCTTTCCAAAGTGCTTACTCCATTTTACATTCCCACCAGCAGGGTATTAGAGTTCTAATTTCTCCACATCCTTGCCAACATTTGGTATGCTGGTCTTTTTAACTTCAGTCATTCTAGTAGGTATATAGTGGTATCTCATTGTGGTTTTAATTTGCATTTCCCTAATGACTCATGAAATGAAGCAAAGAATCTTTTCATGTAATTTGCTCCCCATATATCTTCTTTGATGAAGTGTCTACTCAAACCTTTTGACAGGTAGTAGTATTTTTTTTTAAAGCTTTCCGGATAATTCTAATGTGCAGTGTTGGTTGAGAGCCATTAAGACTTCAACCAAAGCTTCGCGAATACCGTGACTGTCTTATCAGTGTGTGCTTCTTACTGGCAGGGGTGGGTGTGCAGGGGAGGAGTAGCCTCCTGGTATCCAAATTTATGGAAAGGGTAGATCCTCATCCCAGAATCCTGAGGATTCTTCTGGGGCTCTCACCACATGGTCCTCTCAGGCATTTAATTGTACAGAAGAAATGACCATCTCTTCCTCTTCCTCATAAAAGCCTTCCTGTAATAATGGTGAACTCCCTCAACAGGTTTGCTATTTCCTGGAGTCAGTGGAGATTGAAGTTCACTGAGGTGATTTCACCAAGATTCTTGCAGGCATCTCTGGGGTGGAGAATCCAACCTCACAACCTCTTTCCTCAAGATTAGTGTTGGGCCTGTTTTGCAAAAATGGAAAAGCCAGTTATCAAATTTATTTGGAAAGGTAAGGGACCCCGAATAGCAAAAATGTCTTAAAAGAGAATGGAGTTAGACAACTTTCACTTCCTGACTTTCAATCGTATTACTTAGCTACGGTGGTAAAACAACAACAAAAACAACAAACAGCGTTGGCATTGGTGTAAAGATTGACATATTGACCAATAGAACCAAATTGAAAACTCAGAAATAGACCCTCACATCCACAGGCAAGTGATTTTTGACCAGGCTGTTAAGCCTACCCAGCTGGGCCACAACAGTCTATTCAACAAATGGTGCTGGGAGAACTGGATAGCCATATCCAAAAGAAAGAAAGAAGACCCCTATCTCACACCTTATATAAAAATTATCTCAAAATGAATCAAGGACCTGAATATAAAAACAACAACCATAAAACTCCTAGAAGAAAATGTAGGGAAACATCTTCAAGATCTTGTGGTAGGCAATAGTTTCTTAAATCTTACACCAAAACAGGAGCAATGAGAGAAAAAAACACACAAATGGGACCTCCTCAAAATTAAACACTTTTGTTCTTCAAAAGACTTTGCCAAGAAAATAAAAATGCATCCTACTCAATGGGAGAAAATATTTGGAAATCACATATCCAACAAGGGTTAGATATCCATTTAAATAAACACATCATACAACTCAATGATAAAAAGACAAGCAACCCAGTTTTAAAAAATGGGCAAAAAACTTGAATAGACATTTTTCCAAAGAGGGAATACAAATGGCCAAAAAGCACATGAAAAAGTGTTCAACACCACTAGCTATCAGGGAAATGCAGATCAAAGCTTCAATGAGATACCATTTCACAGCTTATAGAATGGCCATTATTTAAAAACAAAACAAAACAAAAAACAGAAAACTACAAGAGCTGGAGGGGATGTGGAGAAACAGAACACTCCTTCACTGTTGGTGGGAATATAGAATGGTGCAGCCTCTGTGGAAGACAGTTTGGAGGTACCTCAAGAAACTGAATATAGATCTGCCGTATGATCCAGCAATCCCTTTACAGAAGAACTGTAAGCAATGGCACAAACTGACATTTGCACACTAATGTTCATAGCAGCATTATTCACAATTGCTAAAATATGGAGCAGCCCAAAGGTCTGTAAATGGATAAATGGATAAACAAGATGTGGTGTGTGTGACACAATAGAATACTATTCAGCTATAGGAAGAAATGAAATCAAGACGAATATTACAACATAGATGAACACTGAGGACAAAATGCTGAGTGAAATAAGTTAAACACAGAAGGACAAATATTGTATGGTCTCAGAAATACGAACTAAATATGATGATTAAACTCATGGAGGTAATCTCTAGAGTATAGGTTACTAGGAGATAGAAGGTGAGTTGAGAATGGGAGCTGAGGCTTAATGTATGTAGAATTTTTAATAAGGTTTATTGTAAAAGTGTGGACATGAACAGAGTGAAGGGTAACACATTATTGTGAGTATAACTAGCACTGCTGATTATAAATGTGATTGTGGCTGAAAGGGGTAGTCTATGGACATAAATGTCAATTGGAAGGATGCTAGAGAATAATCTAAGGACTGTATAACATGGTGATTTCAGTGGTGGATGAAGATTGTGGTTAACAGTCTAAATACAGGAATGTTCTTCTTTTACAAAGTGTTAAGAATATGGTGATGCACAGGAAATACAGCTATGGACAATAGCTAACAGTAATATTGCGATATGCTTGCAGCAAGGGCAAAGAAGATCTTATATCAATTTTAAAGGACCACAGTGGGGGTGGGGAGAAGAGGATGAGATTTTTCCTTTTGGAGTAATGAAAATGTTCTAAAATTGACTGAGGTGGTAACAGCACAACCCTGTGATAAAAATGAGAGCCACTTTGAATGTAATGTATAAAGCATGGGACTGTATAACACAGTGAGTCCTGTGGTGGAAGATGGACTCTGGTTAACAGAACAAATATGAGAATGTTCTCTCATGAATGATAATAAATATATAATACTAACACAGGGTGTTAATCATTGGGTGGGTTGGGGGAAAAATAAACCAAATGTAAGATATTGGCTATAGTTTGTAGTAGTATTTTGATGATGCTGTCTCATAGTTTGTAACAAATGTTTCACAGCGATGCAAGGTGTTGGTGATGGGGTGATGTATGGGGACCTTGCATGATGATATGCATGTTTGTTTTGTAAGTTTACAGCTTTTACCATACACTTATTGTTTATGGATATTCATGTATGAATGATACACTTCAATAAAATTTAGGGGAAAAAAAGATGGGTGTTAGTATGGTGTATACTCGGGATCACTTAGGTCTTATTGCACTTAGCCACAGACACCTCTGGGCTTGAATGCACGATGTCCATAGGTTCCCTTCGCGGACCTGCCACGGTAATAGGCTCTAGGAGTTTAGAGCATGGTGAAAAAGGGCAAGTGGGTTAGTAGGAGCTAAAGAGACTATGGGGTTCAGTTTCTCACCTCCTGCCTTACCTGAAGCAAGGTGAGGGGGACATATGGTTAAGCTGCCCAAGGGCATAGAAATAGTGCTCTCATCCCTGAGGAGTCATATCTTCTCTAGTCGTGGGCACAGACATCCTCCTAGTCAGACTCCTGAGTCAAGGCCCAGGACAAGTGGCATGGTCACTTTGAGTTTGGGGCAAAGTGGGGCTCCTTTCAGGCTGGCCATTAATTTTTTTTTATTTATAATAGCTTTACTGTCTTTAAAAGTGATATATAGTTATGATATAAAACATCATTAATAAAAAACTAAAAAGCAGAAATAAAAATTATATTAAATTGCATTATCCAAAAATAATCAATGCTAGTGAACATTGGAAATCTCTCTCCAGATATCACTCTGCACACATACATTATGTTAATCTACATGATATTTTTTAAGGCAACATAGTTGCATGTAGTGCTGCTGGATAAATGTGTCATTATCTGCTTAACTAGGCCCTGACAAATGGCCATTCAGGTTGATTCTAAATCTCCACTCTTGGGAAGCGGGTGTGGCTCAGTGAATAGAGCCCCCGTTTACCATATGGGAGGCCCGGGTTCGCGTCCCGTGGCCTCCTTGTGAGGGCACGCCGGCCTGAGCGGTGCGGTGGGCTGATGCAGCAACCTCACGGCAGGAAGCGGGTGTGGCGCAATGGATAGAGCACCCGTTTACCATATGAGAGGCCCCGGGTTAGCTTTCCAGGGCCTCCTTGTGAGGGCAGGCCGGCTCGCAAGACCTCACAGCAAGGGGGAGATAAGCAGACACAGAGAAGACACGCAGCGAATGGACACAGCAACACAAGCAGCAAGGGGGGGATATATAAATAAAAAAAATAAATCTTAAAAAAAATAAATAAATAAATAAATAAATCTCCACTCTTAAAAACACTGTTAGAATAGAATCCACGTGCATTTTTCTTTTTTAACCTGTGGGAATAAGTCCTTAAGGTAAATTCCCACAAGTGGGATTGCCTTCCTCTGCCCTTTTTATTGTTTTTTACAAAATTACAAAATTGATATATGCTTACTGTAAAAAAAATAATAATAATAATAATTCAAATGTTACATAAATATGTAATGCAAAAATGTAACACCTCCTTTATTGTCTTGGGTTCCATGCCTAGCCCAAGGGTAAGAGCTTTAACACAAGTGAAATTTTAATGAAAAGTTGGGGTTTGAATCTTGACTCTCTCTCTTAATATGTATGGGACCATAGGAAAGGCTCTTAGTGTATTTAATGCTTAATATCCTCACCTGAAAATTAAGTTGATTCAGCTCTACCAGTCTCACAAGGTTTTTATGAGAATTAGATTAAATGTATGTGAAGATGGAACATTTACAAAAATTGATTCCATAGCAGGCCATGGTGGAAATATCAAACAGTTGTTAAAGATCAGAAATCATTCATACCCTATCCTCTGAATAAAATGCAATTAAATTGAAAATAAATAATAAAAAGGGTTAGAATCCCCAAATGTTTGTTAGCGTAGAATAAATTATTCACAGATTAAGGAAGAAAATATAGTGGAGATTACAAAATATTAATAACTGAATGTCAGTGAACAGTACAGTATATTAAAATTTGTGTGATGTAACAAAAGCCATACTTAGGGGATAATTCATATCCAAAATACATTTATTAAAAAAGAAGAAACATTAAAAATAACCTGAGCTTATTTCAAAAAGTTGAAAAGAAACAAAGTAAAATTAAATAATGCAGGAAAGAAATATAAAAAATAAGAACAAAAATTGATAAAAACAAAATCAAAGAAACAATAGAGGATCAATAAAATTAAAATCAGTTTTTTTCATTTATATTTTATTTTTTATATCACTGTTACAAGTTAGTCCATTAATGCAAAATAATAACTACAATAACAATAAATATGCTTTGATCTGTGGTTACACTCCTCCCTTATTTTTGTTCATTTCTCAATCTTGAGGGATTTGGGATGACATCCACTCTAACTTCTTCAGGCTGAGAAGGGACATAGATATTATGGGTCAGAGGAAAGGAATTGTTTTGCTTGCAGTTGAAGATACTCCTTGTTTTGGGAATGGGACTGGTCCATCATCATCATTTTGTTAGTTGTCTAGGGCAAGCCCAAGGAACTGGAGAGTGGAAGTTGGCTGCAATTCTGCTGGGTTTCAGGGCTCAGCCAGCATAGGAACATTCTAAAGATTTAAGTCTCTAAGAAATACACTTAACAGGTACTTTGAAAATTATAGGTTCAAGTAGAGGGAGTAGAAAAATCATGATTTGGGGAAATAAGGGAGTATAACTATGTTTTATTGGGGAAATAGATTTTCATATATTTTTAGATAGAACCCGCTGAGGGGGTGTGGGTTAAATGAGACTCTGTGGCTTGTCTATGTTGTCCAGATGTCCCTACGGGTGTTTGAGAGCACTTTTGTTTGAGGTTTTGTTTATTGTGGCATTTTGTGAAATCTGCCTGAGACCTGCCTAAACATAACCTCTGGAAAGACCTTCTAACTCACTTTCAAATCTCTTGGCCATTAGAACTCTATTTTATTTGATATTTCCCCCTTTTGGTCAAGGTCTTTTTCCAAATACATAGGTGTTCAACACTTGGTACTAATCCCTTGGTGCCAGGACAGCTCATCCCTGGGAGTCATGTCCCATGTCCAGGTGAATGTAGTGAGTTTATTTGCCGAGTTTGGCTTAGAGAGAGGACATATTTGAGTAATAAGAAGGTTTTCAGGAGGTAACTGTTAGGCATTAATTATAATTAGGCTTAGTTTCATTATTACAGAAATAAGGTTCATAAGTGCAATCATTAAGATCAAGAGTTTGGCTTATTGATTTGTTTTCTTTTATTAGGCAAAGCTTATATATTCCAGAGTTTTTTGCCATATAATTTGAGAAAGTAGCAGGACTTGCTCAGGAAGGAAGTTTAGTATTTTGTTAGCTACTATGTGGGCCTCTGGCTATCCAGAAAACATACCTGTGGCAACAAGGATATATTTATATCCCATAGAAGAATGCTTTAGGTACATTTTTCCCCTATATACCACCCCACTGTCATTACCCTGTACCCCAAATGCATTTATTGAAAGAGAAGAAACATTAAAAATAAGTAACCTGAATTTATTTCAAAAAGTTGGAAAGAAACAAAGTAAAATTAAATAATGCAGGAGGGATATGTAAAAAATAAGGACAAAAACTGATAAAAAATAAAATCAAAGAAACAATAGAAAGGGTCAACAAAATTAAAATCTAATTTCATAAAAAAGAGGTTACAAATAGAGCAAATCCTAGAAAGACTGAAAAAGAAGGAAGAAATTTTTAAAAATCACAAATAAACCAGATATAGAATGAAAAGGTCATGTAACTACAGAAAAAAATTTTAAATAATAAAAAATTATGTTTCATATTAATATTTTAAAAATGTAGGTGAAATATATGATTTTCTATAAAAATTAAAATTACTAAAATTGACTCAAGAAAAGATGTAAACTATAAATTAATCAATAATAATTTAAAAATTGAATCAGTAACCAAAGTCTTCCTCATCAAGAGATATCAAGCTCAGGCTTTAAAAGACAGAAAACCTCTATTTCATATAGACTGCTTCAAAATATAGAAAAAGAGAGGAGACTATCCAAATCAATTCATCAGGCTAGTCCCCAGAATCAACGATACCACTTTGAATACAAACCAGACCACAAGAAAACAGACTGCAAGAAGTGAAAATTATTGGCCAATCTCTATTGTAAATGCTGTGTAGATGCTGTGTGAGTTTGACTTTGGTGAATTATCCCAAAAAAAGATTACATTTTTAAAATTAATCCATTCCCATGGGTGTGAGATCCTTTGATTGCATTAGATTCAGTTAAGGGATCTTGATTAAGTCACTTAATTAGATCACTTTTGATTGGACTACATCAGTGAGGCATGACTCAGGGTGGGTCTCTGCCCTCTAACTGGAGCCTTATATAAATGGAGACACAGAGAGAAAGAAGATGCAGAAAAGGGAGCTCTGCCATTCTGACCCAGCCATGTGAGAGCGAGGACTCCAGGATCACTAGTAGCCAAAGCTGAAGCATGAAGCCCCCAAGAGGTTGGTCCTAAGGAGCAGCTCAAGGCTCAGGAGATGAGCCACATGCCTGATAGCCTACAGCTGAGCTCTAGGAGAAACTAGAGTGAGTACCAGCAGACCTACCATCGTGCCTCACCACGTGGTAGGTCACCAGGATCACCAGTAGCTAACTCTGGAGAGAAGCATCTCTGAGGGTGCCTTGATTTGGACATTTTCAAAGACTTGGAACTGTAAGCTTGTACCCCCTAATAAATTTCCCATTATAAAAACCAACCCATTTCTGGTACTTTCTATTGGCAGCCTTTGGCAAACTAAGACAGATGAAAAAAAAAATTTTTTTAATAAAATATTAGCAAATGAATTCCAGCACCATGGAGAAGTTTAGTCCAGGAATACAATATGGGTTCTAAATCTGGTAATTTATTATTGTAATTAACAAACACAGAAAAATCATCTGATAAAAGTCAATGCTTATTTGTGAATTTTTAATATGTCTTATGGAATAAAAGGGATATCCCTTATCACAATAAAAATATTTTTCAAAAACAAGTATCATACTTCCTGCTTTAACTTTGAAAGTATTTCCATTGAAGTCAGAAGCTAGACAAGGCCACCTGCTGTAACCCTTATTATTAGTCACTGAACTGTGCAGCAAGAAAGAAAGAGAAATAAGAATTATGAAAACTGGAAAGGAAAATACAAAGCTGCTTTTATTTGCAGATGATATAAATTCATATGCAGGAAACTGAGATTACTTATAGAAAAATAACTGCTTTGTTGGCATTATATTAACACCATTAAAAAATCACTAACATTCTATCATCAGTAATAATTACAGAATGTGATAGGAGAAAAGATGCCCTTATCACTGCACCGTAAATCAAAAGTTATCAAAAAATAAATACAACACAGGATATACAAGCTTTTATGGAGAAAAGTATAATTTTTTTAAAAAACATTAAAGAAAACCCAAATAAATGCATAGTTATATGATTTATGTAAAAAAAAAAAGAAAAAATCAAAACTGAAAATGGTGAAGATGTCTATTCTGTCCAAGTTAATATATAAAATTCATGCAATTCCAATAATAATCTCAACAGCTATTTTATTGAAATTAGCAAGATACTACCTGTTTTAGTTTCCTTGACATGAAATGGGTTGGGTTAAACAATGGGAATTTATTTGTTCACGGTTTCGAGATTAGGACAAAGGTCCAAATCAGGGCATCATCCAAGCAATGTTTTCTCCTTTGAAGACTGGCATTCTGGGACCGGGATCCTTAGCTTGTCACATGGCAAAGCACGTGGCAGTGTCTCCAGGTCGCTCTCTTCTCTTCCGGGTTCCACTGAGGTTCAGCTTCTTTCTTCCTGTGGCTTTCTCTCCTTCTTTCTGAATTTCATTCTGCCTATAAAGGACTCCAGTAATAGGATTAAGTCCCATCCTGGTTGAGGTAGGACACACCTTAACTGAAGTAACCTCATCAAAAGGCCTTACTTACAATGGGTTCACACTCACAGGAATGGATTAAGTTTAAGAACGTGCTTTTCTTGGTGCTTTTCAAACCACCACAGTACCAAAACTCACATTAAAAGGTAAAGGACCACCATATGACCCAGGAATTCCACTCTTAGGTATATAGCCAAAAGAACTGAAAGCACATATTCACACACACAAATTGTACAACATGTTCTTAGAAGCATTGTTTGTAATAGCCAAAAGTCCCAGTCCAATTGTCCTATTAACTGAAGAATAGAGTAATAAAACGTGGTATAGTCATACAATGGAATATTTCTCATTCATGAAAAGGAATGGGAATGAAGTACTAACACATGTTGTGACATGGAAGAACTATGAAAACATGCTAAGTGAAAGGAGCCCGACACAAAGGATCACACATTGTATGTTTCCATTTATATAACCTATCCAGCATAGACAAATCTATAAAGATGGAAAGTAGACCTGAGGTTGCCTAGGACTGGGAGTGGGGTGGGGTGCCCAGAATGAGGAATAACTGTTCATGTATATGAGGCTTCTTCCTGGATTGATGAAAATATTCTAAAATTATAAAAATAATGAGTGGATTGTGAAACTCCATATTAAGAGTTGTTATAAAACTATGGCAATTAAGATAGTGTGTCATTGCTGCACAAATCAGTAAGTACACAAAGTGAATAGAAGAGAGAGCCCTGAACAGACCCCACACATACAGACACGTGGTGTGTGACAGAGGTGGTGTCGCAAATTGTTAGGGAAAGGCAGTCTGTTAGGTAAGTGGTGCTAGGATGACTAATTTTGCATATAGAAAAAAATTGATCCCAAACTTACACATACACAAAAACAGATTTCAGGTGAATTGAAAACTGAAATATAAGAAAGTATCTATTCAAACCCAGGGTAAGGAAAAACACAAAATGGTTTTTCCTATAAAGGAAAACACCGATAAGGCTGACTACATTTAAATTTATAAACTTCTAAACAACAACAAAACTTCAATAATAAAAAAAAGTTACAAAAATAAGAAAAGGAAAAAATAAAATAAAAGAAGTTACAGCATAAATCATGTATTGGTAGAAAAAATCCATAGAACATACAATGGCCCATAATTGGTGGCCATAATACATAAAGAATTCCTATAAATCAATAAAACATTTTTTTTAAAAAGAAAACTTGGTAGTTCACAGGAGAGAACTGCAAGGCCAGCCAGTAAACACACAAAAAGCTCTTGCTCGCTAGTAAATGTGATTTACAATTTCACACACAGCAATGTGCCGAAAATTTAAAAGTCTGACAACACCAAATGTTGTCAAGGATGTAGAGGAACTGAAACCTTTATGTAGTCTGTCATTGTAAAGAGCTACTCAGTTTGGAAAGCAAATTTTCTGTTTAATAAAGATGTCTGTGCCCGACAACCCAGTAATCCCAATTCCACTTCTAGAAACTCTCCCGTAAGTAAATTTAAAAATCACAAAAAAGGGAGAGGAAGTAAATGCCCATTTTCAGGAAGGTGGGTAACTAAATTATGGTATTCACACAATAGAACGTGATAAAAAACTTACAATGAAAGAACTAAATCTGAATGTGTTGCCATGGATAAATCTCAACAATGATGAATGAGAAAGAAAGTTCCAGAATGATATATACAGTAGCAACACCATCTATTTTAACACTTACCACTTTTCTGCATCCTTAAAATATTTAATTATAAAAAATACATTTAAAAAAGGGAAATATATATGAAGAGATTTTGAAATATTTTATACAAATGCCAATTATTATGGACTCATTTTTAATCTCCTCTTCTGGTAGCCAGGGCAATCTTAATTTCAGAAAGTGCAACAAAAGTCCAGCATCACAGCAGGAGAGCCCCAACGTTCTCCTACCAAGATGGATCCCCAGCTTTAAGGTCCAAATCTTTCATCCTGATTCTCACTATAATAAAGCATCTCAAGTCAAGAGTTAGCTCTGTCTCTATGCTCCAATCTTACAAAAATCTGCCAGGGGAGCAGGTGTAGCTCAGTTGTTTGAGCACCTGTTTCCCATGTACAAGGTCCTGGGTTCCGTCCCTAGCACATCCTTAAAAAAAATTTTTTTTTTTTTAAATCTGCCTGCTATCCTTTAATCCTGTTTCTTGTTGACTTCATCAGGTGCATATTTTATATGCTGCCACAGCTCCCTGGATAAAAGCAACATTTTCTCTTGGATTCACAGGATCATAAGATGCTCATTCCAATTCCTTCAGCATATTCACTTCCTTCTGAAGCATCTGCCCCACTCTCTCCCTGATGGTGCCACATTTCACTGCTCCCATTTCATCTGCCACCCACCCTCATTCCTTCCTCTCCTCACAGCTGCCTCTGTTCAACTCCCACTCTCATAGTTGTAGCTTTCCCCGTGCTGCTATTCCCAGAGGTCTGGTTCCTGAATACAATTCACAGTTTGGATAGTTTCCTGTTTCCTCTAGAATGACTTTTACACCATAAAGTATCATACCTCAATTTTCTAAACTTACAATAAGCCTCTATAGTGTCACCTAGAAATATTGTCTCATTCTATATTTGTGAAAATAGGTGATCTATCTTCTTTTATATATGAGGGGCTGCCTTTCCCCATGCCACGAAAAATGTATGCTGCCTCCTAGCCACAGCTAAAAGCGCTTAGAGGAAAAAAGGCTTATTGTGTTCTTGTGGCCCCAAAAGGCATGAAAGTGTCTTGCAATGTCTTAGGTATTAGTTCCAGAGAAAGTAATATGATGCACTGTCTATATTTCTGTTATAAGAACTAAATGGTCAGCACAATAAATGCTGATTCTAATTGGAAAAACCCTTTGTCATTTTGAGTCTGGAGGAAGACTTATACTTGAGCATTCTGGAAAAAGTACAGTATAAAGGACTCTCAAACAAGTGGGTTTGTTTG
>JAQZBX010054816.1:0-18560 GCA_029593785.1 Cabassous unicinctus | reverse complement strand
CCAAAGAGTTAACTAAGATAAGGAAAACATTACAGCAGCATCTCTGCAAAGCCCCTGCTGCTTACATAATAATGTGGCTGTGGATTGGTGGAGGCTGATAGAATTAAACCACTAGATGAGTAGGAAAACTTGGCAACACAGTTTCCAGAAAAATTCTCAAAAGCAGTAAAGTCAAAGATGTACATTTCTATTGATGCATTGCAATTCATTTTGTGTTTGTCTGTTCAGTGTCAGTGTATATTTTAATACCTATGGATAGTAATATTAAATTGATAAATGAAAATTATTAAAAGAGCTCTATTCAAATGGCCAAAAATTAAATAAGTGCTTATATTAATAAATAAATGTGAATACTAATTTGAAATAATAAAAATAATTATAAACAAAAAAAAATATGCATAAAAGATTTTCAATAGCTAAAACATGCAATTAATCTAGATGCCCTTCAACAGGTGAATGATTAAGAACCTGTGGTACATCCATTCCATGAAGTACAAAGAAATGAACAATTGATACATGGAACAACCTGGATGAAGTTCCAGGGAATTATGTTGAGTGAACAAGGTGAATCTGTAAAAGTTACATACTGTTTGATTCCATTTACATAGCATTTTTAAAATAAAATTCTAGAAATGGAGGACAGATTAGATGTTGCCAGGGTTTGTGGGGTGAGGGCCAGGGGGATGGACAGACTGATGTGGATATGGTTATAAAAGAGCAACATGGAATATCCTGTGGAGATGGAACTGTTCAGTATCTTGACTGTACTGTTGGATACACAAGCCTACAGGTGTGAAAAATTGTATAGAACTAAATACACATATGTACACACAAATGAGTGCAAATAAAACTGGAGAAATCCAATTAAGATCAATGGATTGTACTTTGTACCAATATCAATATTCCCCCTGTATAATTTACCATAGTCTTATAAAATGCTGCTGTAGCAGTTTGGCAGTTTGATGTAGTTATGAATTCCAAAAATAGATATTGGATTATGCTTGTAAACTGGTCTGCTAATCTGGGCATGATTAAGTTATGATTAGGGCATTGACTGGGCCACATCAGTAGGGTGTTGAGCCCCACCCCTTAGTGGGTGGGGTCTCAAAGATAAAAGACATTGCAAAGGACAGAGTTGTAGTAGTTTTGAGTTGGAGTTTTGATGCTGGGTTCTGATGCTGAGATTTAATTCTGGAGCCCCAGAAAATGAACACACCGAGGAGCTTGGTCATGAGGAGAGTTAGAAGACCCAGGGAAGAGAAACAAGCCATTCGTCTGACAATTCACAGCTGGCCTTGTGGAGAGAGGCAAAGCCTAGAAAGTCTCATAGTCTACAGCTGACCTTGTGGAGGAACCAGAGGAGCTAAGCCCAGTGAGAAACGCAGCCCCGGGAAGAGAGGAACCTAAGAAGCCTGAACCCTGGCAAATGCTGGCAGCTGTCTTGCTCTAACATGTGGCAACAGACTTTGGTGAAGGAAGAAGCTTATGATTTATGGCCTGGTAACTGTAAGCTTCTACCCCAAATAAATACTCTTTATAAAGACCAACAGATTTCTGGTATTTTGCATCAGCACCCCTTTGGCTGACTAATACAGCTGCCATGAGGGAAAACTGGGCAATGTGTACACAGGATCTTTCTGCATTATTTTTTAAACTGCACACCAATATGAATCTTCACATCTATTAAGTAAAATTTCGTTTAAAACTGATCGTCATTCTGAAGGGAAGTTTCAAACTCAGCAATCATGAAATCTAGATCAATCACCCTTTTTTCCCTAAAACTGTGACCGTTTCTGCCTAGAAAACTGATATCTTCCTATGGTAATAGGACTTTTTCTTTACAGTATGCATTTTTGCATGATGACCATGTTGCAATTGATTTGATTACAAACACTTCAAATATTTTAAAAATATTTCAAAAAATGCTAAATACAAAAAATATGAATGCCTACCTCTCACTCCCATAGGTTATGACTTAATTGGTATAGGGTGTGTCCTGAATGTTGAAATTTTTTAAAGATTCCAAAGCAATGCTATTGTGCAAAAAAGTTTGGGAACCTCTGAGCGACACCATCATCCTTATTTTAAAATGTACTTACTCACCTGCAACAAGAACACTTTCCTAGTCATTAGTGAGCTTGCTAATTTTATAATGAGATAAAACCAAACCCCCATTTCTTTCTGTAAATGGAATAACCAGGTCAATTCCAGAAAGCTTTACAATAAGGCTTAATGGTGCATGAATTGGCTCAGTTAAAGATTCTTTAAAATGGAACTTTATGTTTGTTAGGATGTATCTAGTTTACTTAGTAATTTGTTTAATTTAAAAATATTAGCAAATTTTGTTGAAAACCAGTTAATATCCAAATCCTATGGGGCAATTAATTTTGATCAGGATATTAGAGGAAGGAAAACTGCATTACAAAAGAGCAGTATCCTGAGAAAGATGATATATGTCTATTTCACTTATTCATTAAATCAATTCCTTCATTCAGCATTCACTTGTTCATATATTTGTTCATTCTCTTTGTCAATAGCTCCTATGTGCCAGGTCCAGTACAAAATAATGGATGACAAAAGAGATGAAACCATCATTGTTTCTTTAACTCTTGGAAATTCTCTCATCTTTTTGCTTAGGAATTCTATTTATTGCAAATTAACCAAAGGAAATAATCAGAGATAAGCACATAAAAGAATGTTAAGCAGAACATAATTAAACTATAAATTTTTAAAAAGATGATATTTGTAAATTATAATAAATTATAATAATTATAATAAATCCATGTCCTGAGATATGGAAAGGAGGGATTAACACTTCATTTTCATAGTACTTCAGTATTTATGTATATGGGAACATTTTTGTGATTTTTAAAATAACATTAGTTTTCAATTTGTATCAAATATTATATTTCAGGCATTTTGATAAATGTTTTATCTCTATTATTTCATTTTATTCCTCACAACAACCAATTATGTGGGTTTTATAAGCCTCATTTTCTATGTAAGAAATTTGAGGAAGAGAAAAATAAAGTAACTTGCCCATACCACACACCTATTAAATACATGAGCTTGTTTTTTAGATCCAAGACATAGACTATTTTTTCAAAAGAGAAGTTGTAGGTTTACAGAAAATTCATGCATCAAATAGAGGGTTCCTTTATACCACCTTATTATTAACACTTTGCATTGGTGTGGAACATTTGTTACGATTGACAAAATTACATTTTTCAGCCTTAACTCCCTGTTCCCTACTCTTACCCCATCCCTGATAAACAATATTCTAGTTTCTGACTATATGAGTTTTGTTTATTCTAATAATTCATATTAGTGAGCTCATACAATAGTTGTACATTTGTTTCTGGCTTATTTCATAGCCATATACTCTTTTTTTTTTCATTTTAAAAATGTATTGAAATATATCACTCATACATGAACATACATCAACAATAAGTGTAAAAAAGTTATGAACTTACTAAACAAACATGCATAACATCACATAGGGCTCCTATACATCACCCCACCACAAACACCTTGCATTGTTGTGAAACATTTGTTAAAAATTATGAGACCATCGTCAAAATATTACTACTAAATATACTCCATATCTTACATTTGGTGTATTTTTTTCCCAACCTACCCTTTATTTTTTTATTCATAAACCACACAATTTATCCAAAGTGTACAATCAATGACATTTCATATAATCACAGAGTTGTGCATTCATCACTTCAATTAATGTTAGAGCATTTTCATTACTCCAAAAAGAGAAAAAACAGTAAAAACAAAAACAAATGAATGCCCAAAACCTACCCCTTAGTAATCATCTCTCAATCTCTCTATCCTTCCCCTGCCATACATAACTGCTTACCTAGTTCCGTCTCTATAATTTATTTGCATTCATATTTTCCATGGATGGAGTCAAACAATATGTAGTACTTTCTGTCTAGTTTCTTTCACTTAGCATGCTTCCTTTTTTATCACTGATGGAAGATTATTAATATATTATTATACACTATTGTTCGTAGTTTGCTATGGTTGTATTTTTGCCCAAATATCACCCTGGCATTAACCTCTTGTAGCATGAAGGTACATTTGTTCTGTTTCAGAGAAAAACATTCTTATAAATGCACTATTAATCATATTCATATGTCACACAAAGGTTCGCTATGCTATACAGTCCCATGTTTTATTTCTTAGTTTTCCTTCTAGTGATATACCCATCCTTAGACTTTCCATTTCAACTACTATCATACCCATATGTTAGCACTCCTAATTACAAATCCTATGATGTGTTTTCACCATTGCTATTCACTTCCAAACATTTACAAACAACTTTTTACTTATTCTGCAGAGATTAAACCTCACCTTTCCATTCTCTAAACACATTCTAGTCTCTGGTGATTTACATTCTAGCTATTAACTCCATGAGTTTGCTCATTATATTTAGGTCATAATAGCAAAATCATACAATATTTGTCCTTTTGTGTCTGGCTTGCTTCACTCAACATAATGTCCTCCAGGTTCATACATGTTGACATATGTATCACAACTTCATTTCTTCTTACACCTGAATAATATTCCATCATATGTGTATACCACAATTTATCCATTTGTCAGTTTATGGACACCTGGGTTGTTTCCATCTTTTGGCAATTGTGAATAATGCCACTATGAACATCGGTGTGCAGATGTCTGTTCATTTACCTGTTCTCAGATCTTCTGGGTATATACAGAATAGTGGTATTGCCAGGTCACATGGCAGATCTATATCTAACTTCCTTAGGAACTGCCAAACAGACTTCCAAAGTAGCAGTACCATTCTACATTCCCACCAACAGAGAATAGGCATTCCTATCGCTACACATCCTTTCCAACACGTGTAGTTTTCTGTTTTATTAAGAGTGGCCATTCGAGTAGGTGTGAAATGATATCTCATTGTAGCTTTAATTTGCATTTCCACAATAGCCAGTGATGTTGAACATTTTTTCATGTGCTTTCCCTCCATTTGTATTTCTTTTTTATAAACATGTCTTTTGCCCATTTTTCAGTCAGGTCATTTGTCTTTTTATTGTTGAGTTGTAGGATTTCTTTATATATCCTAGATATTAGACCCTTGTCACATGTGTGATTTCCAAATATTTTCACCCTCTTCACAATAATCTCTGAGGTGCATAAGTGTTTAATTTTGAAGAGGTCCCATTTATCTATTTGTTCTTTTGTTGTTCATGCTTTAGGTGTAAAGTTTAAGAGACCCCCCCTCCCCACCTACTACAAGGTCTTGAAAATGTTTCCCAACATTATCTTCCAGGAGTTCTGTGGTCCTGGCTTTTATGTCTAGGTCTTTAATCCACTTTGAGTTGATTCTGGTATAGATAGTGAGATAGGGATTCTCCTTCATTCTTTTGGTTATGAATATCCAGTTCTCCCAGAACCATTTGTTGAAGAGACTCTCTGTCCCAGAAAAGTGGACTTGGTAGCCTAATCAAAAATCAGTTGACCATAGAGTTTTTTAGACCAATAGATTTTTGTGACCCAACCTGTGATCTATCCAGGAGAAAGATCCATGAGCACTTGAGAAGAGTGTATAACCTGCTGATTTGGGGTCCATGTTAGAATGTTCTGTATATGTCTGTCAGGTTCAACTTATTTATTACACTGTTCAAGTTCTGTTTCCTTGTTGATTGTTAGTTGTTCTATCTATTGATCTGAATGACATGCCGTAGTCTCCAACTATTGTTGTAGAGGTGCCTATTTCTCCTTTAAGTTTTGCCACAGTTTCCCTTATATTTTGGAGGACCCTGGTTTAGGTGTATAGATATTTATGACTGTTACTCCTTCCTGGTGACTGTTCCTTTTATTAATATATAATGGCCTTTTGCATCTCTTATCACTTTTTTGCATTTATTGTCTATTTTGTCTGATACCAGTATAGTTACCCCCTCTCTCTTTTGGTTACTGTTTCTGTGAAATATTTTTTTCTACCCTTTCACTTTCAGTCTATTTGCATCCTTGGGTCTATGGTGAGTCTCTTGCAGACAGCGTATGGATGGCTTATATTTGTTTATCTAGTCTGTCAGCCTATGTCTTTTAATTGGGAGGTTTAATCCATTAACATTCAACTTTATTACTGTAAAGTCATTACTACTTCAACCATTTTATCCTTTGGTTTTCATATGTCATATCTTATTTTTGTCTGTCTTTTTACCCTTTTGATTACCCTTTCTGGTAGTCTTTACTTCTACACTCTCCTCCAAGCCTCTCTCTCATCTTTTCTTTTCTGGCTGCAGAACTCCCTTTAGTGTTTCCTGCAGAAGTAGATTCTTGTTTATGAACTCTCTTAGTTTCTGTTTATCTGTGAATATTTAGAACTCACCATCATAGTTTGAAGGACAGTTTTGCAAGATAAAGAATTCTTGGCTGGCAGTTTTTTCTTTCGGTACCTTAATTATATCACACAACTGCCTTCTTGCCACCATTGTTTCTGAAGAGAGATCCACACAAACTCTTATGTACATCCCTTGTATGTGATGTTTTGCTTTTCCCTTGCTACTTTCAGAATTTTCTCTTTATCTATGGCATTTGGCATTCTGAATATTATGTGTATTGCGATAGGTCTATTTGGAGTTATTCTAATTTGAGTGTACTGTGCTTCCTAATGTGCATATTCATGTTTTTCATGAGAGCTGGGAAATTTTTGGCCATTATTTCCTCAAATACTATTTCTGTCCCTTTCCCCCACTCTTCTCCTTCTACTGCCATCACATGTATGGCATCACATGTCTGTCATTCAACTCCCTTAGCTACTGCTTAAATTTTTTCCAGCTCTTCTGTCCGCTACATTGTTGACTTCAAATTTGCTGTTGTGTGCCTTTATTGTATTTTCAGTCTCACTTATTGTAGCTTTCATTCCCATAAGCTCTGTTATTTTTCTATTCATCATTTCAAATTTTTCTTTGTGCTTGCCCAGTGTGTTCCTAATGTCTTTTATTTCTATAGCCATTTTGTCCTTTAACTCCACAATTTGATTTGTGAGATTTGTATGAACTTCATTGATTAGTTGTTTCTAGTCCTGTGTCTCATCTGGAGCTTTAATTTGTTCCTTTTCCTGAGTCATATCTTCCTTTTTCTTAGTATGGTTTATAAATTTTTTTCTGATATCTAGGCATCTGATTCTGATACTGCGTTTACTCTGATGTTCAGTTTCTCTATCTTGCCTAGGGATTTACTATTAAGTAGCTGTGTGCTACCACTGTTCTTTGATTGTTGGTTCAACCTTTTCTACATCTTTGGGATTGCCCCAGTTTAACTGCTTAAAGCAGGCCTAAAGACCCAGTAATGGTGTGCAGGCCAGTTTCCAAGGGTCTTGGAGAAGGGGGCAGTAAAGGCACCAGCTTGCCTCTTTTATTTATTTATTACTATTTTCCCATTCTTTGGGTGCACTTTTCTGGCCTGCCAGCACATGGTGCTCTTCAGCAGACCTCTCAGCTCAGACCCCAGATTTTAGGGGGGAGTGCATTCACTGTAACCCTGTCTGGGGAGGCAGTGAAAAACCAAGTCCTCAAGGCAGTTCAAGCCTCACACACAAATTTACTCAGAAGCTACCCTCCTCCCTTGGCCAGCCACATCCTCACTCCCTCTGAGTCCACGGCAAAGCGCTTAGGGCAGTAGGGAGGGTGTTTGAGAAGGCAAATTATCTTTAGCCCCCTGCAGGCTCTCTGGGCAAACAAGGTCATGGCTCCGATGGCCCCGGAAGTATGTTACCCCTCCAAGGCAGCAGACCAAGTTTGGTGGCCAAAATCAGAATTTGCTGTATGCTGTGTCCCTCCTTCTCCCCTTTCTTGGGGAAGAGGACCCCTGCAATCCTCTCAGTTTATAGCCTCTGGCTGAGGGCCAGAGGACCTAGTGTTGATTATTCCAAAAGTGAGGAGGTGAGCACCAACAACTTTACTCACAGGATTTTTCCAACCAGCCAAGACTCCTTTCCTTTCCCCCTCTCTATTTGGGGTAATGTCTAGCCTTCCCCTGGTGTCCTAAGCCCTAAAACAGTTTTCCAGAAAGTTTCTGCCTATCCTCTAGCTATTTTTCTGGGAGAGAAGTGAGCCCTCTGCCTCTCTAATCCTCCATGTTCCCAGAAGTCTCACAGCCATATACTCTTAACCATTATTCTATATTAAGAAAGAATGGCAGAATATACAATTTTTTAGGTAGTAGAATACAAATTTAATTATGTAGACAAGCTATTTTATTATGGGGAGATATGGAGCAATTTCTGCTATCCATTTTTTTCATTCTCTTTCTCTACTTTTCTGTATTTTGTATAATGAACATGGATTACACTTATGTTCAGTAAAACAAAATAAATATATAAGCAGAGTACCTGTGCTCTCCAGGAGTTTCCCATCAATTTGTGGAATAGTAAATCTCCTCCTCTTTTTTACCTGCTTCAGGCTGGTGGTCTGCAGTAGGGAAGGAATGCTCTCAACCCTCTCGCCTCAGACCTCATCTCCTTTCATTAGCAGCCAATGTGCTCCTTACAAGGTCTTAGGAAGGAAGGAGAAATAACGGGAATGGATAGGTCTTATGTAGCTGGCTATTTTCATGCTCTTGGGCTTCACATATATTTAAAACAACTTCCCTGGCTCGGCCTGGCAGGTGTGAGAAGCCAAGTATGTCTGCCACTAATATTTCCCTGTGCCCTTCACATGATTCTTGGCTTTCTCTCTAACATTTCCTTTGAGCAGAGCAGGAACATCTCAAATTTGAGTGTTTTGGCCCTCCTTCCATAGCCCCCTGGTCATGCAATGTTATACCTTCAGACCTTGTTGCTGAGGTCTCTTCTCCTCCTCACCCCATTGGACAGAGCCTGCAACGACAGCCCCTACATGGATTTCTCTCATCTGGCATACAAGAAGCATTTGCCTATCCCTTGCTTTGACAAATTGTGGATGAGCAGGAAGATTCCAGTGCAGCAGCCCTCACTTTGGCTCCATCACCAAAGCAATTGACCAGCCCTTCCTTTTCTCTCTTGAAGTTCTCAATTCATTGTCCATTTTGGTTTCCTCATTTATTAGTTAAGCATCTAACCTTGGTATTTTCCAATTACAGGGAAGCCATTTCAAATTCTTTGAAGGAGTCTCCTGCCTCAAAACTATATTTGGAATTATAGGCTAAGAGGAGAAGTGGAGACTCTGATAAGGGCAACAATTTTCTCTAAATAAACATCTTCAATCTTCTCTTTTCATGGTCTCTGACCTAATCTTACAATCTTCTTCTGAGTTATGAAATCTACCAGGATACAGGGAAGAATTTCTTGGAAACTCTTTAATCTCTGCCCATGGAAGCAAGTGAGCCACTTCAAACTTATGTTGGCATTTTGACACATATATGTGGAAAACTCATTCAAAAGTGGTGAGAGAAGTGTCCTATGCTAACATCCTGTTTCAATTACAAAAAGTGCCAATAGTAAAATATACATAATTCTTTGGGAACTTAGAAAAAGGAACTATTTAATTTTCCTGGTGGTAGACTATAGTTTTAATAGACGGAAAATCTCTTCAGGGATATCTTTCATTTTGTTCTGTTTATAGACATGTTTATTTTACTAGTAACATTCTAATGTTTTACTAGTAACATTCTAATTAACAAATCCTCCCACCACCACCACACACAAAAACTGACACAGCATTTTGGACTTTAATACTCATCATTATTAGCCATACCTGTGAACTAAATGAATTTTTATAACATACTATGATTAACTTCAAACAGCCAATTCATATTAATTACAATTATTTTAAGTGTAATAATGACTATGATTTACTTTCAAATACTTTAATTATAGACAGTGTGTTATCAGATAGGTAATGGTTACCCCAATCAGAAATTCACAGTCCAGTGATGGTAAGATAAATTTAAACCTGAAATATACTCTTCAGAGACAGCTGTGAGACTCATCTATCCTTAACTTGATCAATAACAGAGGCTTTTATATTTTGCACAATTATAATTGGTTTACATTTGTGAAATTAATGGCTTATTAGTTAATGAATGTTAGAAATGAGTGGGTCATTGCAGCCTCTGCAGGGTCAGTATTAAACATCAGGAAGTGGGACCAGGAGAAGCAGCAAGAGTGGGGCCTCTCTGCTCCACATCAGGCCTTGGACCCTAAACCTTTATCTCTGCCCTCATCTGCCTGGCCAGTCCCCAGCCGAGGGTACTTCTGGTCCCCACCCCACATGACCCCCCTGCCTGACTCCTTGCAATAGAGGCTACACTTGGCCAGAGTCTCCAATTCCTCTATCCCACTGACACTCCACCCTGTCCAGTCAGAGCATGTCCACAGTTCACTGGTGAATTTATTGGGGCTCAGTGAGGTGATGTGTCCAGGATCACATAGCAAGCTTGAAATGAGGCTGGCCTGCAACTCGGGTTCTGCTGCCCTGGATCCAGAGAGCAACAAGGACTTGGGAAGCCTATCAGGAGGGATGCTAATCTGTGTGGGTGATTGTGGCTCCTCCTCCACTGCCTTGGACCCAGTCCCTCCAAAGTCCCTCCCCATGCACACTGTGCGCGGTTCCCACAGTGACAATAAGACAATAAATAAATCTCAGCAAACCTTTTTTATTTTCCATAAGTGTGGCAAAAATTTCTTCCCATATATCCTTTACTGGCCTTACATACAGTGGGTTTTTCCTGGCTTAAAAAAAGCTACATTTCTTTTAAAAATTCAGCATTGCAGTCTTTTCACTAACATAGAAAGTTATGGAAACGAGTACATACCAGATCCACTCCAATTTGGAGTAGAAAATATAAAGGTCCCAAATGATTTAGAACCCCAGTCACTACTTGACTTTCATACCTTAAGCAGTGCCATGTGCAAGATATGATATTTTGTGTAAGTTCCTCATTTAAATATTTATTTAGTGCATAATTTTAGAATGTGGTGGCAGAAGAGCCAAACTAGTGTCCACGAATGAAAACTACTTTGGTAAAAGGCAAAACAACCTAAAACAGCACTAGAGCATTAATATACATTAGCATTAGCAGAGAGAAGGAGACAAAACCAAACTCATTATTTTGAGCAACAAAAATATTTGCTGAACTTAGTTCCAAAGAAGTTGCAATCTAGTTGATATTTTTCCCAAAAGGAATATTTTGTCAATAAGATCAGAGGAAAAAAATATTAACTATCTTATGCAATGTCATGTGTGGCCCCCTTCCTCCCAGTTCCTCTTTCACAGCATAAAATTCTGGACATAGTCCAACAAACAAGTATAACAGATTTGAAGTTAGAAAAAAGTAGTTGGAGCTGCCAAAGAACTTCAGAACTTGAGGAATGAAATGGCAGCAAGGTCCCTGGGTTTCCTTATTACCTCAGGTGTATCCCAGACATGACACTCTCAGAAGGCACCCATCCAGAACCACCAACAGGCAGAGACAAAAATAGCTTCAAGGAAAGCATGTTCACTCTAGCCAAAAGATGGGGGAAAGGGTGGCCTAGCAACGAAAGCGTTTTGGCAATACTTACCCTACACCAGCCAACACCAAAATAAATAAGTAAATAAATAAATAAATCCATCCTTTCCCCTCACCCCTGTGGTTTCACCAGGGACTAGCAAGGTGAGCAGGGCGCTAATCTTCCTTCCTTCCCCCAACCGGTGAAAGCAGGCAGTGCTCCTGTTTCCTTCCTAGGGAAGAGTTGGCAGAGCTGAGTAGGGCAATGAACTTCCATCACCCACCTGACAGAAACCTGCAGTAGTATGATTACCTCACCAGACTAGTTTCAGCCGGCTCCAGTGATGAGCCAGACTCCACCCACAGTTGGTAACCAGACTTGAGGAGGTGGTGCTATGAAGGACTAGTCACCACTACGCTTCACACACCACCTGCTACCCCAGTCTCTATGGCAACCTGTGGGAAGATGAGCTTTGCCCACACCCAGCATCAGTGAGACAATTAGAGGGTGAGAGGCTGAACTCTCAAAAATCAACCGTAAGTAAAACAACCATTCCAACAAGAAAATGGGCAGAAAACATGAACAGACATTTTTCTGAAGAGGATATAAGATGGCATTTAAGTACATGAAAAGATGATCAGCAGCATTAGCCATAAGGAATGTGAAGTAAAACCACAATGAGATATCACCATGCACCTATCCGAATAATCAAAATACAAAATGGTGGTAACACAAAATAATGGCAAAGATGCAGAGGACACGGAACAATCAAACATGGCTGGTAGGAATGTAAATGGTCCAGCCACTCCTGAAGGAGAGTAAAGAAGTTTCTTACAATACTAAGCATGCTTACCAAAGGACACAGTAACTGCAATCCTTGGGCATATTACCCAGAGAAATGAAAATTTATGTTCCCACAAAATTCTTTATGCTTATGTTTATAGAAGCTTCATATTAGTCCCCAAGTTGAATAGCTCAAATGCCCTTCAATGGGTATATGTTTAAACAAACTATGGTCCATTGATACAGTGGAACACTACTCTGCAATAAAAAGGAACAAAGAATTGATAAACACAACAATTTGCAGATATCTCAAGGCAATTGTGCTGAGTGAAAAAGGCCAATCTCACATGATTACATAATGCAGGAGTCCATTTATATACTATTTTGAAATAATGAAATTTTAGAAACAGGGGATAGATTAGGGGATGTCAGTGGTTTGGGAGGTATAGGAGAGAGATGGGTGGCTGTGGCTATGAAAGGGAAGCAAGAGGGATCCTGGTGATGGAACTGTTAACTATGATGGTGTTCATACAAACATACACATGTGATGAAGTTGCATATAGATAAATGTACACATACACAGGAGTGCATGCATGTAAACTTTGTGAAATCTGAATAAGGTCTAAAGTCCAAGGTATGTATCAATGTCAATTTCCTGATTGTGATACTGTACTATATTTATGCAAGATGTTACTACTGGGCGATACTGGGTATAGAGTATGTGGAATATACGTAGTTTATTATTTCTTAAACTACATGTGAAGTTACAATTATCTCAAAATTTTGTTTAAAGTAAATTATTAAATATTTAAAGCTAGAGCAACACAGCTTTGTTTTACATAGCAGTAGCATTCTGTATTTCCCTTGCAGATAGGGGATTTCTCTGAAACATTGTTATATATAAGCCAGATCTGAGATTATCCCTCAGTCCTACAATATACTCTGAGCTCTTACTGTGAATATTTTCAGCAGAGAGAAGAGTGTTTTTAATAAACACAGGGTTAACATTACAAAGACCACACATTATTTTTAAAAATAACAAAGGTGAGTTTTTTCATAAAATGTAAATTTTAACCTTCAATGAAGGGTCATATTCTGAGTAAACAATAGGCAGTATTTTTCCAAGCATTGGGTAGTTTCCAATGAGCTGCAAATAATTAAAACCAAATGTTATTTTTCTAAAAACTAAGAAATATAAGTTTATTTATAAAATGTAGCATTTACCTTTTATTGAAGGGACATATTCTAAATTAAATGTCTTGAGGAATTTAAAATACTCACCAGGATCCCTCTTGCTTCCCTTTCATGAAAAAGCCTAATACATTTGCACTCAAAACATTTATTTTTCTTTTGTGTCATTCTCTTTCCAAGTTTGAGAGGGAAAGTACCTGAATGATATCTGGAGGAATACAAGCTAAAATAACGAGAGGACATCATTGAAGATTGTGGTGGCTCCTAGAGTATGATACGCTTGATTGTTCAGTCATATTTGGAAAGTCCCAATACTTGCAGTGAAGGGATAAAGATAATAACAACATGAAAATTTCCAAAATAAAATATAAGGTGACATCGTCAAGAACCAGAGTGAAAAATAGATGGAGACAGTAAGATTGTAATATTCTTGCATCAATGGCAAAGAAAGTAGTATATCAATGCTAAGGGTCAACAATAGGTGGATATCAGGGTGTCTGGGATTTTTCCTTTTGGAGTGATGAAAGTGTTCTTGAAATGACAGCACAACTCTGATGTAACTGAAAGCCACTGAGTGTATATTTTAGATGGATTGTACATAGCATGGGACTGTATAACATGGTATCCCTGTGGTAGATGAGTACAAAGATGAGAATTTTCTCTCATGAACTGTAACAAATACACAATACCAATACATGATGTTAATAATAGGGTGGTTTATGGAAAAAAAATACACCAAGTATAAGCTATAGGTAACAGTAATATTTCGATAATGTTCTTTCATCATTTGTAACAAATGTTCCACAACAATACAAGGTGCTGATTGTGGGGTGATATATGGGAGTCCTGTATGTTAGGCATGATTGTTTTGTAAGCTCACAACTTTTATAATTAAAATATTAATAATTTTAAAAACTTTATGCTAAGTGATAGGAATGACACAAAGTACTACATATTGTATAGTTCCATTTATATAACATGTAAATATAAATAAATCTATAGAGACAGAAATAGGTAGTTGTTATGTAGGACTGGGGATGGATAGAGAGATTGAGAAGTGACTATTAAGAGGTATGGGGTTTTTCTTCTTGGAGTAATGAAAGTGTGCTAAAATTGATTGCGGTAATGAATGCACAACCATGTGATTATACTAAAAGCCACTGACTATACACTTTGGAAAGACTGTATGGCATGTAAATATATCTCAATAAAATGCTTTTAAAAAGTGGATGGAGAAAC
This sequence comes from Cabassous unicinctus, assembly GCA_029593785.1. NCBI lineage: Eukaryota > Metazoa > Chordata > Mammalia > Cingulata > Chlamyphoridae > Cabassous > Cabassous unicinctus. Next base: position 3,892 of record JAQZBX010054816.1, on the reverse strand, counting down.
AACCACAAAAATATGTGAAAATATCATGGGGGAAAAAAAGCTTGGTAGTACAGTCATATATTATATAATGTTCTATTTATCTAAATCATTTAGAGAAAACAGACAAGAAGCCTGGTTAGAGGACAGCTGTATTGATAGGCTCTAGTTGGATTGTGAAAGGTACTCACACACTTGAAGGATAAATTACTTTTACTTACCTGAAAAAGGAAAAGAAAAATACCGTTGGGACTGAAAATTGATAGAGGAGATTACGGCTGCCATGTAGAACCTCCAAATTGATGGTATCCAGGACACCCAGTTTACTTCCTCTAAATCTTCTAAAGGAAAAAGTTCAGTTTATGGAAAGGATATTGTCCTCTCATAATTCTTGGTAATAAAATAGAGATGATTTCTTCAGTGCATGGAGGTAAATGCTCCTAATTTTAGTTATGTGAGTTTGGATTATATCTGCTTTGCAAAAAAAAGTTTACTGCAAATTCTTGTTTATAGATATGCCTTAATAAGTCCTTCAACAAAACAAATTGTACTCTAAATACTTAGATTCCCAGAGTGATTGACATTTTACTTGTACAGAATTCATTAGTGTCCCTGAGAATAAAAAACTTGCTTTGCGAGTTTACTCATTTTTAAAGGCTAATCATGAAAATTTTTGTCTGGAGCTAAGGGTTTGGATAGCGAGCTGAATATGTAAGAAATAAAATATTGGCCCTTGCCTTCAAGAAACTTCTGAGTATGGACATAAGTCTAATGCATTAAAAAGGGAAAAAAACTTGACAAAGCACATTAATTATATGCTCCATTTATCTGAATAAGTACATTGCCCTCCAGCAGTGGTTCTCAAACTTGAGCATGCGTCAGAATCATTTGGAGAGTTCATTAGAACACAGAGTGCCTGACAGAGTAACTCTAAGGTGGGGTCCCCAAATTTTCATTTCTAATAAATTTGCAGACAGTGCTAATAGTGCTAGTCCAATAGCTACACCTTGAGAACCACTGCCCTGGAGGAATTCAGAAGGGAAAAGATAATATTGTAGACTACGGTAGCTAAATGTGCTTTGTGGGGGAGGTGGTTCTTATGTGGATACACTATATTATAATTTGAAATACATTTTCTTATAATTTGAAATATAAAGACTTGGTTTGTTATCTTATTTGGCATATAATTTTTATTCAGGTTGGCAACAGTAGATCCAATTTATTTATTATCATTAACTTTGTTTTCCCCTTACTGCTCCTTTTCCTTTGTCTTCCTTATCTTCTCTTCTTTTTTAGGCTGAGAACAAATAGTTTTATCATTCTGTCATTAAAATCTTCATTTTTTCCTAAAAGAAATGGAGTGTGTGCCCAAGTAGATTAAACCGGTACGCTCCTATCTGGTCCACACCAGTTTCCCAATAACATTTTCCAGACCATACATGTAAAAGTTGTCTCAATCATACTAGCCTGTTCTATAAACCAATCAAGCTGTTTCCAGTGACTGCAGCAAACTTCATTATTGAAGCAAGGGAGACCAAACTGGGCTACAACAACGAATGTCATACACAGATACACTCTGCACTGTCAGCAATGTTTGCACAAGATTTCCAATTGCAAAAGCAGTATAAATGGTGAAATGTCAGGGTAAAGATATAATAGGAAATAGGGACATGAACCAGATTTTAATTTTACATTATTCAATGGAAAATTCTATCCACGGGAACTTTTCTTTAACTCTAATATACTTAATTATTTTTGGTCATAAATGAATTATATGTTAGATTGATTTGTTTCCATTCAAAATAGAGCATATTTTAAATAAAATGTGATGATTTGTGTTTCTTCTCTTTAAATTATAGCTTTAGTTCTCAATCTGGAGGGACAAGATAGGCAGAAAGAGTCTTTATTTTTAAAATGCTAAAAAAGTTCTTAAATTACAGAACATTCTTTAAGATACAATGCCAGTATCTTTACATTAAGAATTAAATGTAACACAGCATTTGTACAGGTGTGTTGATTATGTATGTTTTCTACATCTCTCACATAAGCATCTTTTTATGAGCAATAAAGTAAATAAAATATTTAAACTCTAGTTACTGCTGTTTGCTGGGTTATGTATTTGAAAAAATAAATGGACTCCATTTTAACCTGTACATGCTGACATGAGAAACTTAAAGTTGCAATATATTTGCTATAAATTCAACAGAATTTATTCATATATTTTGTATATGTAATATCTATGTATCTCTTTTTATTTCAATGTAAATGTAGATTTATTATATTTATATTACCATAAATTCTTTGAAATAAAAATGTATTAATGATAATCTTTATGGCTAATGCCCCACTTGTCATTGAATTTATATATATATATATATATAAATATATGTATGTATATATCGGACATACACTTATCTTGAAGGATTCAAAACTTGATTACTTTACTTCTTTTTATTTTTGTGTAATCCAAATTTCACATTTTATTCAGTGTAATTCACACCTTCACATTTTGCTTGCTAAAGCTATGTCTAGAAAGAAGTGTAGAAGCTCATAATTCTTTGAAAAAAAAATTGCAATCTAATATAGGTAAAGTCTGTGAAATATTTGTTTAATAAGAAAACCTTAAACAAAACCATTGACAAATTTATCATCTTTTTGACATGGTAAAAAATCACTTAAGTTATTTGTTAATATCATTAAAGAACACATCACTGTAGAATTTCAGAAAAGAGATATGTGGAGGAGATTTGACTTTATAATTCAGATTAGAAAAATGAAACCGAATGACTTTAGATTACAGAGCTAATAAATATTTGTTGGAAAATATTATTTTAATTGTACGATTAGAAAAGAATCCCTTTCATATCACCATTGGCATGGTTATCTAGGTTGTTTAAATAACTCAAGTGAAGTTGTTAATGAATTTCTTTGGACAGCTATAATTCTTATGGTTTTCTTCTTATAACTGGATATATGTTAACTTCTATAATTTAACCAATATTTAGTCCTATGTTTGCCCTCTGGAACAATATAAATTATTTCCCACATTGAAATAATAGTGTTTTACATAGGCAAAATCAGCAGTGATATTTCTTTGTGGAATTGCCTTTCTCAGGAACAGAAAAACATATTTCTTCAATTCTTCTTTATTTAAATTGATTTCAAATCCTTCACTAGCCTGGCCATGCTCGTCTAGACAGTTTGATTCCCCAAACATCTTCTAATATATGGTGCTTAGCTGCCCTGAACAAGATGGCAGAATGAGACACTTCAGGGCTCTGACCCCCAACAGAAACTTTACACAACCAGCAAGAACTCGTAGAAATATCTTTCTCAAAGTTCCAGAAAACAGTTAAAGGACTGCAGTAACTGGGCAAGTACCAAGTCATGGAAAAGGCTACTTGAAAGTGGTAAGATGTAAAGTAGACTTATTATTATTCTATTATAGATTTATTATTCTAACAATGGAAGAACTCTCATCATTCATGTATAGACAGTGGCCGCCAGGGGTTCTGAGGGATGGGAGAGGGAAGAATAGGTGTAATATGGGAGCATACAGGCCATTGCATATTTTGTCACAACCTACAAAATTGTGCAGGACAGAGTGTAAACTATAATATAAACTGTAATTCATAGTAGCAATGCTGCAATACGTGTTCATCAATTTTATTTTTATTTTTTTTTATTTTTTTTTATTTGTAAAATGATATATAAATTCATATGCATATATGTGCATTTGTTTACATAAATGTTATTATATATATATATATACATTTTATAAAGGTGCCTAGATTACCCAAATATTACTCAGAAACTACAGGGATTCCCATGCTCCCCACCACCCACACCCCCCAAAACACCCCACACATCCATTCCCCATCCGTGTGGTATTACACCCGCAATGGATATACACATC
>JAQZBX010054815.1:0-18548 GCA_029593785.1 Cabassous unicinctus | reverse complement strand
TTGTCATTCCATTACAAGCAGGAACCTTGCATGTTTTGTTCACTGTCAAATCCATTATTAGAACAGTGACTGATATAGGATAGACATAAAATACCAATTTGTTGAATGAATGAATGAAACCTATTTTAGTTAGAATATGAGTTTAGTTTCAACTGCTATAAAAGGGAATCAAAATAATGGGGCTTAAATATTATCAAAGCTTATTTCTCTCTCAGTAAATAATACAGGTGTAAGCAGTATTATTTTTTGACTGTCCACCAAGTCAAAGTTCTTAGTCCTCTGCCTTGTTCCTGTGCTATTGCTAGGGTGTTGCCCTACTCGGACTGGTCCACCATTGCTCACATTTCAGCCAGCAGGTGGGAGAAAGATGTACCTAACCTTTTCTGTGTGTGACTCATGAGTCGAGTGCATCATTTCCCTTTATATCCCATTGGCCAGAACTTAGTCACGTGGTTATGAAAAAGTGCAGACTTACTCTGGATAGCTATGTGCCAAGATAAAAATTCGGAAACCTGTTATTATTGAAGAAAGGGAGAAAGTATACTAGGGGAAAGCTGTCAATCTCTGCCATATTTGAAGTGGATTTTTCCACTTTCAATAGTATAAGGGGAAAAATGCATTGAAAATAACTAAACCTACAGTATGGAATGATCTCTATAATATTTACAACAGTTAACATAGATATAGGTAACCACATGCATACTTAAATATATGTAGCCAAGTATAAATTCTAACAGTCAATTATAAATTGATACTTAAAAGTCAATCCCTTTTCATTTAAGTATCAGTAATATTTTAGCAAAAATAGTATAGGACCGGTTTCTAGTTCAACTTCTCTGGTTGCTTTGGTTGCCCTGATCCCTGCATCTTACTCACTCCTACATCCCACACAGTGCTATATCTCCAGGCTGATCTGGATTCTTTCTGTTTTAGAGCTAATAGTCTAATTGCAAAGAACTCAAAATTTCAGGTTAAATCTTTAAAACACAAAGGCATTTGCCTTCACTACATTGACTTTATCAATGGCCTTTCCATGGCTTTAGCTAGTTCTTTTCCTCCTTAGAAATGCACTAATCCATGCAAATTGAAAATTTCAAAGGTGTGGCTTTCTGATGTGAACACGAACTTTCTCAAGTCATCAGTAAATGGCTATGAATGCTCTCTGTAACTGCTATTGAGTGAAGCTTTAGAGTCTTCCCTAAATTTTGTGTAGAAAAAGTTACTTGTAGCTTAAGTCTAGGCTAGATAATTGGTCCTGAGAAGCTCTTTCTTCTACTGATTTTTTCCTGCCCTCTCTTGGCAAATCATCTCCATAGCCCAACCCACCCCCAGCCATCACTAGTCTTTACTGCTTCAGCAACTTAATTTAAAAGTTATTCCTTGTGATAAAATTCTACTCAACTGAGGTTTTCATTTTTCTATTTCATGTACATTATTTAGTGGATACAATTATATTACTCATCATCTTGCTACTTGGATTGACCTTTTTTTATGTAAGAGCTTTTTGTGAGGATATCTATCTTCAAGAAAGTAAGACAAGATCCCTGTAGATAAATCTTCCAGCCTTCCAATAACTTTACATTCAAAACATATATACTGCACATTCGTTTGGTATTTATTAATCTCTGAACATCCTTTTTCCAATAAATGCCTCCATTTATTTAAATTTAAGAAAAAATATTAAAGGATATATAAAATAGAATCTAGTACTTTCTTCAAGATTGGCTGATAGTCTAAAAGGTTATGGCATCCTAAAAGAATAAAGGGTAAAAAAACATTTAAGACTAGAACAATGTGATTTATAGAGTTATTGTGTTTGTAAGAACCTGTCAATGTCAGAGTCATTGTCAAGTTCAGTGATGATGCATTTTCCATCAGCCTGACCTTCATATTTGGACTTGGTGGGGTGACTCGTTATGCATTCAATTCTAAACTTGCCTTAAAACATGACCTTGAGCAATTTACTTAACTTCTTTGTGGCACAGGAATTTTGGAAAGAATGACTAATTCAAAATAATTCCTTTATTCTGATTATTTGGAAACATAGTTTCCAAAAGTACTATTATTAGAAAAAAATTATAATTTGAATTATGAAAAATATAATATTTTAAATGAAGAGTTTCTCACAGTATGTTACTTTATACTGTAGGTTTAGTTCAGTGAAGGAGTCTTTATAACACAAACTGGATTTTATTTAAGTTCAGATATTTTAAATCAGACAATTCTTTAAATGATTTATCGAGGAGTGCCAAGCCAGGGGGATATAAATACAAAGTGGTTTTATTTTTCTCCAGTTACTGTCTTCAACTTGAGCCTTAGCATATCGGACAGTTTCCTTGATTTCAGGTCAATTGTAGATAATACCATTCATTCAGTTTCATCATAAAACGTCAATTTCCTATCCCATTACACATTATCAACTAGGTTTATGGGAAGGCAACACAGCATGCTCCTCCCCATGGAGAAGAGGAATTAGGAGGGACAGATCTTTTTAAATAGCTGATTACCTGTATATAGTGGAGATGAAGCCTTCATCTTGTTTTGACTCAAAATGTTTCACTTGCTGCTGGAGGCATCCAAGCTATTGTCTCCAAGTGGATAATTGGGGGTGATTTGTCAAGGATCCTCTCAAAGAGGGTCAGTGGAGTCTGCCTTCAGCCCTCCAGTACATGGGTTCCTGGCTGGGGTATCACTTCCCTTGGCCACTTTATGCCTTGGCAGCCTGTGTCCCACCACCTCCCATATCCTTGCTGCCGACTTCAGCGGAGCTAGAGGAGCTGCTAAAAATCCTTTTCCATGCACTGAGAGAACCACAGGGACCTGGAGGAGGGAGCCACCACCCATTTTTCCCAAGTCCTGCCACACATTAGTCCCTTCTCATTCTGTTGCTATGAGCTGCTTCAGCAGCCTTCTGTCACTTTCTGAAGCAACCAGTCTCTTTGTTCACTCTCATACTGTCAGGGTGCACGTGCCACATTCTCCCAAGGAAGTTTGCACCATGTACTAGATGATAGCATTAGAATGGGCTTCAGATTTTGCAGCTCAGGGATCTTCCTGCCAGTCTCTATGAGAGATTCTCTTGAAGCACTGCCCTCCTGAAAATTCCTATTTCATTCTTTCACTTCGACACTCAACGGTTTCTTTGAGACTGTGGTTCTGATTTTGTGTGAGTTGGGGGTATTCTTAGTGTACTTTGTGCTACTTTGTCCCGGTTCAGAACAATTCTGAGGCAAAGGGAAAAGTCCCACCCTATGTTTCTAATAAATAGAGTCATTATAAATGTTAAGCACTATAATTTATTATCAAATTCATTCCAAATCGAATGGTATACAAGAAGCCTAACTTCCAGTGTGTCTTTTCGTTTTCATTCTTCTTTTGCCTTCAGTGTTCTTATACGCAAAATGAATCTTTCTTGTATCTTCTATGAGTCTATTCTACCAACTCAGGACCTTTTGTAAACATACCACAACTTAAGTTTAGAATAGATGTAATTATCCTGCCTCTATGAAAGCTGCTGAGGACTTTCAAGTCCATAGGATCATTCTCTTTTATATCTAGAGGAGTATATATAGAATTGCCACGAATTGGAAGTTACGTCCATAAATAATTTTTCCCTATTCTGGCATATACTTGAATTCTGACTATGCCTCAACAATGGTAAATATTACAATATAAGTCTAATACATAAATTGACATACCTAGGAATATAAAGAAATGCTGACTGACTAAATATATTATTTTTAGTAAAAATAGAACTTAAAGATATAATATCAGCTTTTACAATACATATTGATAGGCTTTTTGGTGCACCACAGACAACCCTCTTCATTACTGTCCTTTTTAAGCAAAGAGGTAGTAAAAATTCTGTGACATTTAATTAGTTTTCTTTATCCAAGGAATTGTCATTGCAGACCTTTCAGTATGGATGGTTAATCACTACCTTAGGCAGACATTTTATTGCCCCAAATCTGAAATGAATTCTAATACTTATTTAGGAAACAACTTTGGGGAATTTTGACAAAGTTGATGAAAGAGGAAGGAAAAAAGAACACCGTGGTAAATGATGTATCATTTTCATGTTTTCTTTAGGAACGGATTTGTGCAGTACACATTCTTTTTAGTCTTTTTTCTTTCCTTTTTTGGTTTCTCTGATGCTAAGAAATTACTTCAATGACTTCTATAACAATCATGAGAGATACTGGTGAAGGGAAAACAAAAACAAAAACAATGAAGAGCTTCTGTCATCCATACAGATATTGGATATTTCAGTGTATTTACAAAATTAAAATTGCTCCATTTTTATTCATATTTTTGGTATGGTATTGCCAAAACACTGGACAAAAACAAAAATCAGAGGAATAAAATTAATATTATGTTAACATTTGTGAACAAGGGATATTCTGAAATAATTAGAGACCAGAACTGTAGAGTACAGCACCCTAAATGGAGACTATTTCAAAATCTGACCCAAAAGATAACTGTGTCAGAATTTCACGGTTGCTTTTTTAGAAATGCAGGTTTCTGAGCTCCAGCTCAATCTATAGAAAAATATCTGGGCAAGCAAGCAGCACTGGAATCTACATTAGACAACCTCTGCAAGTCATTCTCCAGCATGCTGAAGTTTGAAAAACTTTATTTTATTTTTTTTTATTTGAAATAACTGCAACCTAAAAGGGGGAATTGTGGGAAAGAAATTTGAGATCTCTTTATTTTTGTACAGAGGCCACTGCTTATGATGAAGGTCCTTTTCAAAGGGGTTTCTTCTATATTTTAAGCCTCACCAGTCTGATCCAGAATTTACAATATTTTCCCCACATTGAGTACAATGAATTCATCTTATAAAGTATCGTTCACTATGAAAGTGAAAAACTTTGTCTCAATTCTTTGCTTTCTCTGATTTTTCTCTAGAGGGGAAAAAAGTTGTAACATAAAAAGCAGAACATTACTTCAATTTTCAGAAATGAGAATAGAAATTACAGGTCACCCAGATTGAAAAGAGGCTAAATAGTGTGAAATACTAGTCCTCATTAGTGGAATGAGTAAGATTTTTCTTGGTGGGGAGAGTCATAAGAAACAGGATCCCAGTGGGGTACACCATAAAATGAAGTTCACTGAACATATACCCACAGGCTCCTCCATAAATAATAAAGCATACTTGTGCCAAGTAGGAGAAAGGAAACTCATAACAGGCAGAAGCTGAGTTAATTGTCACTTACTGGAGAAGCCATTGTTTTGCAAAACTCTGCTTGCTGAATCAGAGGTTTAGCTCACTGCTTTGGCAAAATTATTTGCCTTCCTTTGAAAATTCACAGAAGAGAGACATCCCAAATTGTAGCAATGGATGACAAAATATGAGAATTTAAAAACAATCAAAGGCCATGCCTTGGAATTCTTGGTAAATCATTAAATGCATGTAACCTACAGTACACTGCAGAGTACAAAATATGAGGGCTGAGAGAAAGGCAAATGACTAGCACTCAGTCTAACACAGAGACAAAGGAAAAATTATAACAAGAAATGGTGTATTTATTCATCTTGAGTCTGACAGCAATAAATGCAGAAGCTTTTGGCAAGTAATTTTGCTTCTAGAATGAGGGCTAAGTATTGGGTTTCTGCATTACTGAAAAATGCCCCATAGTTGTTAATGTAAGAACCAGTTTTTGAGTACATTATGCTCCAGACTTCAAGTCTAACAGGATTGCCATTTTCCACAACTCTAGGGGGTGCCATTTTCAGGTGTTGGGGGTAAGATGTACTTTTCTCTGTACCTTCAAGAAATTTGTGAGCTATGTATCCTGGGCAAAAGAACTAGAGTTGTTGAGTTAACAAGTGTCTGCTTCTAAACTAGGCCTTTTCTATTACAACTATTCTAAACAGATTACTTTGTTAAAATTAAAAAGAAAAGACCAGAGCACATGAAAAAGCAAATTAAATAAGAGCTTGTGGTTTCTGGTCAATCAAGATGGTGATAAAACACTCCAGGGTGCCTTTGCCCCCAAAAATCTCTGAACAATTAGCAAAACTGGCAGAAACTCTTTCTCAAAATTCCAGAAAATAGTTAAAAGGTTGCAGTAACTAGGGGAGTGCAAATCAAGAAAATTCAGTTTTAAAAACAGTAGGGTGGAACGGATGTGGCTCGAGCAGTTGAGCAACTGCCTGCTACATGGGAGGTCCCAGGTTTGGTTCCCAGTGCCTCCTAAAGCAGATGCACAGATGCAATGAGCTGATGCAACGAGGTGACACAACGAGCAGACACAATGAGCAGGGAGCAAATGTGGCTCAAGCGGTGGGGCACTGCTTCCCACATGGTGGTCCCAGTTTCAGTTCCTGGTGCTTCCTAAAGAATACAAGCAGACAATGAGCTGACGCAATGAGCAGACATCGAGTGGACACAACAAGCAGAGACAATGCATAGACAGAACAAGCAGAGACAACGAGCTGATGCAATGAGCAGAGACTATGAAAAGACAATGAGCAGACAAATGAGAGAGCCATCTGGGGTGGGGGAACAGTAGGAGAAGCTCCAGGCACCTGTTCTGGCCCCTCACCCACTCCATCCCTGGCGTGGTGTGGAGCCAGTCTGCTTTCCCTTTGTGAGGTCCTGGCCATGTTCTGGAATGAGTAGAGTAACCACTATGCACATATTGGGGTACCTATATATTTGTGCCAACATATTGGGTGGCAGCCTGAAAGACTGAACCAATAAACTCATCTGTGGCTCACCCTCTCAGAACTTGCCCTGTAGGCAGAAGCAGTGTGGCACAGCTTAAGCTGTGTAAGAAATAAGTCAAAGCCACCTGGGGCAAAGGATTAACTGCTTTAAGACATAAAATAAAGTATCCAGGATGGGAAGAAAGTGGGAATAGTAGGGACATTAGAAATCCTAAGGCCAGGAGCAAAAACAAGCCCAGGGAAAGAAGCAGGCTCAGAAAAGAAGAAAACAATCCTGGACTTCAAATTTGCTTCAGATTGAGCTTCTTGATAGGAGAGCTAAACACTGAAGGAGAGCACCAGGCAACATGGAACCAATTTGCGTAGACTGTAAAAGGTGCTCCTTGCATTCGTTTGTTTTTGTTAGGTCCTGGCACTCAAGGAAATCTGTGTTAAGAAAATCACTACTTGGATACAAACTCAAAGAACAGACAACTCAGAGACTAAATCCTACAGTTAATACTTTAAAATATTAAAATGAACAGTGTACAACAAAATATTATAAGACAAAGAAACAGGAAATGATGGCCCATCCAAAGGAACAAGATAAGAATCCATAAATCGTAAAATGAAGAAGACCAACTTTGGACACAACAGACAAAGACTTTTAAAAATTCATCCTTAATGTGCTCAAGGAGATACAGGAAAATTCAGAGAAAAAAAAACAAAAGATATCAGGAAAACATTGAAGGAACAATATGAAAATGTTAATGAACAGAAGTTTTAAAATGGAACCAAACAGAAATACTAGAGTTGAAGACCACAATAATCTAAGTGAAAAATTGTCTAGAGGGTTTCAAAAGCAGATTGGAACTTGCAGAAGAATAAATCAGTGAACTCAAAGATAGAACAATAGAAATGATTCAGGGTGAGGAGCAGAAAGAAAAAAAAAAGCAAACAGTGACAAAGAGAACTATGGGGCAACATCAAGCATGCCAATCTAAACATTATGGGAGTCCCAGGAAGAGAAAAAAGAGAGAAAGAAGCAGAATGAATATTCAAAGAAATAATAACAGAAAACTTCCCAAATTTAACAAAAGATGTGAATATATATATTCAAGAAGCTCAGCAAACTCCAAACAGGATAAACTAAAAACAAAAACCCATACCCAGACACATATAAATCAAACTGTCCAATGCCAAGGACAAGGAGAGAATTCTGAAAGTTGTAACAGGAAAGCAATATTTTATGTACAAGGGAATCACAATAAGATTAAGTGTTGATTTCTCATCAGAAACCATGGAGACAAGAAGGCAGTGGGGCAAAATAGTTAGAGTGCTGAAAGAAAATAATAGCCAATCAAAAATTTTATATCTGGTAACTGTCCTTCAAAAATGAGAGGGAGAATAAGACATTCCCAGGATACAAAAGCTGAAGGAGTCATCACCACTATACCTGCCTGTATTAGTCAGCCAAAGGGGTGCTAATGCAAATACCAGAAATTGGTTGGTCTTTATAAAGGGTATTCATTTGGGGTAGAAGTCCACAGTTACTGGGCCATAAAACATAAGTTTCTTCTCTCACCAAAGTCCATTGTCACGTGTTAGAGCTAGACAGCTACCGACATTTGCCAGGGTTCAGGCTTCTTGGGTTCCTCTCTTTCTGGAGCTGTGTTTCTCTCCGGGCTTAGCTCCTCTGTCTCCTCCACAAGGTCAGCTGTAGACTATGAGGCCCTCTAGGCTTTGCTTCTCTCCACAAGGCCAGCTGTGAACTCTCAGGCAAATGGCTCGTCTCTATCCCGGGGCCTTCTCTCCTTCCTCACCAGAACTCCAACATCAAAACTGCTTCTCAAACCTGCTCCAACACTGTCGTTTGCCATACCTTTTATCTTTGATTCCCACCCCACCAAGGGGTGGGGCTCAACACCCTACTGATGTGGCCCAGTTAATATCCTAATCATAACTTAATCATGCCCAGATTAGCAGACCAGTTTACAAGCATGATCCAATATCTATTTTTGGAATTCATAATTACATCAAACTGCCAAACTGCTACACTCCACCCTCTGAATTCCAAAAATACATTGCAATATTCAAAAAACCTTAAATCAGTAGCAATGCAAGTACAAAATCATATCATAATCAGTTTAAAGAAATACAGTTTGTCTTCGGGCAAAATCCTGTCTGCTGTAGACCTCTGAAACTTACAAAACCATTTAACTGAGTTCAATATACAAATGGAAAGACAAAGAATAAACATTTTCATTACCATAGGAGAAATTGGGAGGTTAAACATGAGTCATGGGTCCTCTACATTTCAGTAAACCTGCAGGGCATCCTCCATTCAATTTCAGAGTCTGAGAGTCATTCTTAAGACTATGGTTTCTTCTCCTTGGGACCACATGGGAACCCACATTTTCCACAGGCTTGCCCAATGGCGATTTTCTTGGTTCCACCCTCATCAAGCATCTGGGTGTCAACCAAGCTTTAGATTTCACCCTCCAAGAGTGTTGGGGAGATTGCCACACCTTACCCAATCTTTGGGTTAGAGTTTTAGCCCCCCAGTACAGTGAGGTGAAGACAACATTCCCCCTAACCTTTGGCATACAGGTTCAACCCTCTCAGAGCAATGAGTTGACCACCTGGCCTTCTCTAATCCATGGGGGACAGGAGTACCCCCCTCAGACCTATGGGGTGCTGACCTTAACTGCCCTAATCTTTGAGGAATGTGCTCCACCCTCCCTGCATCCTGGGGCAGCAAAACCCTTCCTGAACATCAGGTGGGAATGTCCACCCTTTTCAACTGCTGGGGCAAACTCACCCTCTCTGCACCCTGGGGAGGGCAAAACTCTCCCAGAACATCAGGTGGGAACATCCACCGTCTTCAACTGCTGGGGCAAACTCACTTTCTCTGTACACATGGGTGGGACTCCTCTCTTGGCCCAAGGTGATGTCTTAATTCCAGATCGCAGCTTCCATGGTTTTCTTCTTAAAGCTATTTCTCCTTCAATCTGTCCTTTTAGTACGAGCTGACAGTGGTTTTGTTCATACAGCACTCAAAAACGTTGTTGGTTTAGCATGCAAGAAGCAGGGGTCCAAGCCATCAGACAGTAAGACCTTCCACAAGTCTTTCCTAGATAACTGCATCTTCAAATCCTGATTTACAAGTTCCAAGTTTAGTTGAGTCTTTAAATGGGGCACTATTGTCTAGGAGCTCAATTTCCAGAGGCTTGGAATCTCTGGGATCAGTTTCTGTTTTCCTTGTGTCCAAGAGTTCAGTCATTAGCGTATTTCTTTCATCTAGCATTTTGCTATAAGCTGCAAGGAGAAGCCAAGCTATATTCTCCGGGTTTACTTTGGAAAGTTCTTCAGCTAAATGCTCAGGTTTGCCATTTTCAAATTCTGTCTTCCATATAACACCAGGAGTTAATCTTGCTAAGTTCTCTGCAACTCTAAAACACGGATCACCTTTCCTCCAGTTTCCAATAATAGTTTTATCATTTACTTCTAAGGCATCATAAAAAGTCTCTTTAGTGTCCATATTGCTATCAACAGTTTCTTCAAAGTGATCTAGGCCTTTTCCATCAAGTGTTTCACAATTCCTCCAAAAAATACCCCTTACCCATTTATAAAACTGTTCCAACATTTTGGTAATTGCAAAAGCACTTCCCCACTCCTCGGTACGAAATTCTGTATTAGTCAGCCAAAGGGGTGCTGATGCAAAATACCAGAAATTGGTTGGTCTTTATAAAGGGTAATTATTTGGGGTAGAAGTCCACAGTTACTGGGCCATAAAGCATAAGTTTCTTCCCTCACCAAAGTCCATTGCCACATGTTGGAGCAAGACAGCTGCCGACATTTGCCAGGGTTCAGGCTTCTTGGGTTCCTCTCTTCCTGGAGCTGTGTTTCTCTCTGGGCTTAGCTCCTCTGTTTCCTCCACAAGGTCAGCTATAGACTATAAGGCCCTCTAGGCTTTGCTTCTCTCCACAAGGCCAGCTGTGAACTCTCAGGCAAATGGCTCGTCTCTATCCCGGGGCCTTCTCTCCTTCCTCAACAGAACTCCAACATGGAAACTGCTTCTCAAACCTGCTCCAACACTACCCTTTGCCATGCATTTATCTTCGATTCCTGCCCCACCAAGAGGTGGGGCTCAATGCCCTACTGACGTGGCCCAGTTAACATCCTAATCATAACTTAATCATGCCCAGATTAACAGACCAGTTTACAAGCATGATCCAATATCTATTTTTGGAATTCGTAATTACATCAAACTGCCAAACTGCTACACTGCCCAACAAGCAATGCTAAAGGGAGTTCTTCTGATTGGAAGGAAAGCACACCATACAGTGAATTGAAGCAGTATAAAGAAATAAACATCTCTGATAAACATAACCAAATGGGTACTAGTGTATTGAATCCTTTGGTAAGTAGCTCCACTTTTTACTTCTTATAGATTCTAAAATACAAATGCATAAAATACAAATGCATAAAAGTAATGGTAAATCCATGGTTTGGGGACATACAATGTATACAAATATAATTTATAACAACAAAAAGGTGGGGTCAGAGGGATATGCCAAGTATATATGTATACTATTGAAGTTAACTTGGTACCAAATCAAACATAATTGTTATAGCTTTAGGATGTTAAATTTAAGCCATATGATAATCACAAAGAAAATATATGAAAAATATATACAAAAAGAAATGAGAAGCAACTCAAAATGGTACAATATAAAAAATCAAATAAAAGGAAAGTAGACATTAATTGATGAATTGGGGGATAGAAAAGGGGCCCAGAATCTCAATGGAGTTGCAACACCTACTCTCCAGTTCATTGGTCTCACCCAGAACAACTAACATGGAGGTGATGATGGACAACTACCATACCAAGGAACCGAGAGAGTATACAACTGCAAGCAGAGAGTCCCATCCATTGGCCCCCTGGGATTACAGCCCCCTTTCAATTAGAGATGGAGTGGACACCACCATCCCAGAATCCTCAGCACTGGGAAATGAACTATGGACTAAAGTAGACTTACTGGTATTCTTCTATAGACTTATTGTGATTCTAGCAATGGAAGAAATTATATCATTGATGTGGAGGGAGTGGCCACTGGAGGTTCTGAGGGCAGGGAGAGGGAAAAACAGGTGTAATACAAGCATATTTTGGGGACTTGGGAATTGTCCTGAATGACATGGCAACAACAGATACAGACCATTATAAATCTTGCCATAACCTACAGAATTGGGTGGGAGAGAGTGTAACTACAATGTAAACTTTAGTCCATGCTTAGTGGCAATGCTCCAAAATGTGTTCATAAATTGCAATGAATGTACCTCACTAATGAATAATGTTGTTATTATAGGAAAATGTGGGAGTTGTGGGGAGCAGGGCATATGAGAATCCCCTAGATTTTTTATGTGACATTTGTATAATCTAAGTATCTTTAAAAAAATAAATAAATAAATAAAGGCACCAAGAAGAAAAAAATAATAATGCAGTTATGAACATTGGTGTGAAATATAAAAAGAAAAAGACAAAACAGTAAGATGGCAGAATAAAGTCCTGCATTACCACATTTATTTTAAATGTAAATGGATTAAACTTTCCAGTCAAAAGGCAGAGACTGGCAGTATGGATTTTAAAAAACGCATGACCCATCTATATGCTGTATACAAGAGACTTAGCTTAAATTCAAAGACACAAGTTGGTTGAAAGTGAGAGTATGGAAAAAATATATACCGTGCAAAAGAGAGCTGGGGTAGTAATACTAACATCAGATAAAACAGACTTTAAGTCAAAAAAGTTTACAAGGGACAAAGATGGTCACTATAATGATAAAGGGATCAATTCAATAAGAACACATGACAATTATAAGCACATATATGCACCTAATAGCAGAGCCCCAAAATTATGAAAAAAAAATATTTCTTCAATTGACGGTTCTACTTTCAATAATAAATAGAACATCTAGAAAGAAGATCAATAATGAATAGAAGACTTGAACATATTTATAAACCAACTAGGCCTAACAGACATGTGCAGAATGTGTCACCAAACAGCAGGAGAATACACGTTCATCTCTAGTACCTAAAGATAACATGATCCTCTATGTAGAAAATCCTGAAAACCCACAACAAAGCTTTAAGAACTAATAAATGAATTCAACAAGTGGTGGGGTACAAGATCAACATGCAAAAATCAGTAGTGTTTCTATACACTAGCAATGAACAATCTGAAGAGGAAATGAAGGGGAAAAATCCAATTTCAATAGCAACTAACACGATCAAATAATTAGAAATAAATGTAACCAAGAATGTAAAAGACTTACACACAGAAAACTATAAAACATTGTTAAAAGAAATTAGAGAAGACCCAAATAAGTGAATGACATTCTGAGTTTATGGACTGGAAGAATAAATATGTTAAGATGTCAATTCTACCCAGAATGATTCATAGATTCAATACAATCACAAACAAATTTTCAACAGCCTTCTTTGCAGAAATGGAAAGGCCAATCATCAAATTTACATGGAAATGTAAAGGGGCTCTGAATAGCCAGAACCACCTTGAAAAGGAAGAAAAAATTTAGAGAACTCACACTTCCTGATTTAAAAACTTATTACAAAGCTACAGATATCAAAACACAAAACAGACATATAGATCAAAGGAATTGAATTGAGAGTTCAGGAAATAAACTTTCACATCTTTAGCCAATTGATTTTTGAGAAAGATGTCAAGGCCACTCAATTGGGAAAGAATAGTCTCTTTATCAAATGGTGCTGGGACATCTGAATATCCATATACAACAAAATGAAGGCTGACTTCTACATTACACCATATACAAAAATTAACTTAAAATGCACCAAAGACTTAAATATAAGAACCAAAACTATAAAATTCCTACAAGAAAACAGGGAAGCAACTTAATCACCTTGGGATAGGCAATGATTTCTTAGATTTTATATCAAAAGCACAAGCAACAACAACAAAAATACATACGTGGGCGTGATGTTTAGGCTCATGGGTCAACTTGGCCAGGTAATGGTACCCAGTTGTTTGGTCAAGCAAGTACTACCCAATTGTTACTGTGAGGATATCTGGTGGACCTAAATCATTAGTAAGATGATTTCATCTATGGCTAATTACATCTGCAATCACCTGAGGAGATTGCCTTTAGCAATGAGAGATGTCTCATCCAATCAGTTGAAGGCCTTCAAAGGAGAAGCAATTATTTCAGCAGTCAAAAAAATTTCATCTCTACTTTGGCCAGCCAGCTTCTTTTGGAGAATTCATCAAACACCTTCATCTGAGTTACCAGCTTGAAGCCTGCCCTATGGAATTTGGACCTGTGTAGCCCCAGTCACATGAGAAAATCTTACAAAATCTTATAATATTTACAGATCTCTCCCATTAGTACTGTTTCCCTAGAGAACCCTGACTAATACCATGGGACTTCATCAAAATTAAAGACGTTTGTGCATCAAGAACTTCATCATGAATGTAAAAACATAATATACAGAATGGAATAACATATTTGGAAAGCACCTATACACTAATGCTTACTATCTACAATATATAAAGAAATCCTACAACTCAATAACAAAAAGACAAACAATCCAGTTTTAAAAAATGGGCAGAAGATTTTCTGGACATTGGAGCTGTTCTTCATGACACTGCAGTGATGGATACAGGTATATTTTGTCATAACCTACAAAATTGTGTGGGACAGAGTGTAAACTATGATGTAAACCATAGTCCATGGTTAGTAGCAATGCTTCAGTATGGGTTCATCAATTGTAATAAATGTACCACACTAATGAAGGATGTTGTTAATGTGGGAAAGTATGGGAGGAGGAAGGAGAGGGGCATATGGGAATCCCTTATATTTTTCATGTAACATTCGTATAATCTAAACCTTCTTTTAAAAAAAAAAACTTTTAAAAAATGGGCAAAAGATTTGAATAGACATTTTCCCAAAGATGATATACAAATGTCCAATAAGCACATGAACAGAGGCTAAACATCATTATCCATTAGGGAAATGCAAATCAAAACCACAATGAGATACCTTTTCACACCCTCTGGAATGGCTAATATTTGAAAAATGGAAAATAACAGGAGTTGTAGAGGGTGTGGAGAAATAGGAACACTTGTTTATTGTTGATGCAGATGTAAAATTGTGTAGCCACTATGGAAAACAGTTTGGTGGTACCTCAGAAAGTTAACTATAGAATTACCACATGTATTAGTCAGCTAAAGGGGTGCTGATGCAAAATACCAGAAATTGATTGGTTTTTATAAAGGGCATTTATGTGGGATAGAAGCTTATAGTCACAAGGCCATAAAGAATAAATTACTTCCCTCACCAAAGTCTGTTGCCATGTGTTCAAGCAAGATGGCTGCCAGTCTCTGCGAGGGTTCAGTCTTCCTCCTCAGTCTTCTTGGTCCCAGCTTCTTCTGGTCTCAGCTGTAAGCTGGTATAAGGCTCATCTCTCTCCCCAGGACTCATTTCTTCCTGGGCTCAGCTTCCTTCTCTCCACAAGGTCAGATGTGGACTATCAGGCTCTCTCTCTTTCCAGGGCCTCTGCTGTGTCTACGAAGCCACCTCTATTCCTCTGTGTTCTTCTCCTGTGTATTTACTTCCTGGGACTCCAGCATCAAAACTCAACTGTCTCCTCTGCCGTGTGGTTTTTTCTGTGAGTCCCTGCCTACCAAGGGGGCGGGGACTCAACATCCTACTGACATAGCCGAATCATAAGCCTTGATCATAATTTAATCAAGTAAAAGTGAAACCTCTGAATCTAATACAATCTAATATGCCCAGAGGAACAGACCAGTTTACAAACATAATCCAGTATCTGTTTTCAGAATTCATAAATAATATCAAACTGCTACACCATATGACCCAAAGAATTTACAGCAGGGTCTCAAACAAATATTTGCACATTGATGTTTGTAGCAGCATTTTCACTATGGCCAAAAGATGGAATCAACTGAGGTACTGATAAACAAAGTATGGTATATATGTACAATGGAATAATATTCAGCCATAAAAAGGAATGAATTTCTGATACATGCAATAACATGGATGAACCTTGAAGACATCATGTTGAATGAAACAAGCCAGACACAAATATATATTATCTCACTCATATGAAATAATTCAAATAATCAAATTCATAGAGTCAGAGACTAGAATACAGGTCACCATGGGACAGGGTGCAGGTAAGGAATGGAGTATTATGCTGAATTGGTACAAAATTTATGTTTGGGTGTTGGAAATATTTTAGAAATGGATGGGTAGTGATGGTACCACAACTCTGTGAATGAACTTAACACCGTAGAATTATATATTTGGATGTGCTTTAAAGGGGACATTTTTGGTTGTATATATGATACTAGAATAAAAATTTTACAAAAACCATAGGATTGTATAACAGGAACAGTGAACCCTAATGTAAACTATAGACTATTAATAATGGTAAAATTATAATTATATTATTTCATCAATTGTAACCAAGATACTGCACTCTTAGAAGTGGTAATAATAGGGAAAACAGTGTGTGTATATTGGGGGAGGGGAATAAGAGGGAAATCTATATTTTTTGCATGATTTTTCTATAAACCTACAACTTGTCAAATAAAATTTTTTTTTAAAATAACTATAGCACCTGCTTCACATGTATGAGGTCCCAAGTTCATTCCCCAGGACCGCCTTAAAAAATAAAATAATAAATAATAATAATAATAGCTAATATTTATTAAACATTTACTAAGTGCCAGAGAATGTTTCATAGTCATCATAAGCAGTATTTTACTTAATCTTCATAAAAACCCTACAATGTAGGTATAACTATTGTATTCCCATTTTACAGATGAGGAAAAAAAAGAAAGTTAAGTACCTTACACAAGGTGGCACATCCAGTAAGAGGTAGTTCAGGTCTGGGTCAGGGCCCAGGCAGGATGACGGTAACCTGAGTTCTTAAATCCAAAACATAAAATTGAAGATAAATTATCTTTTAACAGTGCTGGTATCTCAGAACTAGAAATGATTTGTCTCCTCTTTGTCTCTCATTCTCACTTTGAGCAATAGCATGGAGAAGCTACAATAAGAGGAGCATTTAAAGGCAAGCCAGGGGAAGGGGAGGGGAGAAGCAGGAGCTGCTTAGCATCACCACTGACAACACCCAGGAAGTTTAAAGTCTCCATATCTTTTAACTTTGTGCTCTGTGCTGTACCTGGAATAAACCCTTGTAGATAGCATATACTCAAAAAAAATGCATAATTAAATTTTTTAATTATATTATTTGACAAATGAAGAAAAGTTTATTTTACCTCACATTATCTCCCTACCATTATTTTCAATTCACTTATTTATACTAATAGTAATGTCATTAATTTTTTTATTCAAGTTTTAAGTATCTGAAGGAAAAAAAACATTCAAAGAGAGCATGAAGAAAAGTGATCAGTCATTTACATCTTAATGTGGATTTTTTTAATCAGCACTTTTCTTTTAAAGGTCAATTGAGGTCAGTTACACTAAAAAAATGGAAAAATTATTGATAGCAATTAAAAGTATTCGAAACAAATTTAACTACTTTAACACTTGGTGTGTAAAGAGGGAGCAGGGCAAAGGAAGAAGGAAGTTAAGTATATGAAATGCCCATTTTGCAGGGCAGTTTCACAAAGTGAATAATTTTCCTACTCACAATGCCCTACTGTGTAACCAAGGAAGGCTGGTCTAGCATTAGAAAGGCACAGTTGGTCCTTCTAATTCCAGAAGATTACCCTCCACTCGCGGGGGGGGGAGGGGGCGCGGGGAGTTGTCTTCTTTTACAGATAAGAAAGGTGTCTGCTCTCTAATTGAATGAAGGGTAAGCTTTCTCCCTTGATTCCTTCAAGCTTCTGCCTTATGTCCTTTGACCAAGACCCCACCACCCTCATCACAGACATGATAATACAATGGTTAATAAATCAAGATCTAGAGTCATCCAGAACTGAGATTGAATTCTCATAGTTTCACTCATGACCTTGAGCAAATTAGTTGGATTCCTTAACTATAAAAAAGGCAATTAATACAGGGAAAGTCCTATCATGACACCTGATACATAATGTGCCTCAATAAATGTTAGTTATTTTTATTGTTATTATCATTATTATTATTATTTGAGATATCATCGTTATCTTCATATTGATCTGGTTCCAGGTGGGAACGAGTAGAAAATTTATTTTTGTTTGTAGTCTCCCTCATTGGCAGCATTCCAATGCCTGCCATGCTGCCATATTGCCTAAGCTAAAGGTCAGTTCTCTATCCCCTTCTTTATCAACCTCAGAGCAACATTTGATATAATTGACCATTCCCTCCATTTGATATACTTGCTTCATTTGGCTTCTTGGGTGTCACATTCTTCTGATTTCCTTCCTATTTCCCTGGTTTCTTTATTATCAATTTTGTTGGATCATCCTCTACTGCTTGACTTCTAAACATTGAATTGCCTCAAAGTTCAGTCCAACTGAAATACCAACTCTTTGGTATTTCTCTGCATTCACTCTTTAGATCTCATCTAGTTCCCTGACTATCTATATATTGATGACTCTCAGAATTTATCTCTAGCCTGGTATTCTCCCCTGAACTCTGGATACACATATCCAAATGCCTACTTGATATGTGGATTTGGATATCTATTAAGCATCTCAAATTTCACATTGTTCAAATTTGAACTCTTAATTCCTGCTCACCCCTGTAACTCTCTCAAGACTGTTCCTCAACAACTCTGCTACAATTCAGTCAATGTCATTACTATGATGTGGTTGCTAAGGCTCAAAACATTGGAGTCACCTAACTTCTGTTGTTCACAAACCACATCCACTCTCTCAGCAAATCTTGTTG
>JAQZBX010054814.1:0-18561 GCA_029593785.1 Cabassous unicinctus | reverse complement strand
TTTTCTAGACCTGTCACCTATAGAAATCCAAAAGTTTCTCTCTGGACCACTGCTAATTTAATTCAAAATTTTAAGGCAATGGCAATGTAAATTTTTCTCCATACTATTCCCCAACTCTGTGCATTCCTATTATTTCCCAAAAATAGTCCCTAGTCTGGTGATTACATTTGTTTGTGTTCTGTTTAAAAGGGAATGTCCAACTATTCTGAATTTCCTGACTCTATTAACCCTATAGCATCCAATATCTTCTCTCTTCCTCTTAACCACATTCTATCCTTCTTTTATGACTAAGTACAGTGATCCCATCACTAGCGTTCTTATATTATTGAAAGATGTCCTGTGCTCTCCTTTGGATTTTATGTAGGTTGCAAAATAGAAATAAAATTTCATATTTTATGTGAATAATATTACAACCCATTTTTTCTGGTAACATTTTCTGAAATATGCATGCTATTATCAATGCAGCACCAAAATATATATATTATTTTTAAATAGTCCTATGTACTGTATAGTCTGTTGCAGTCTTTATTTGTGTGTTTTTGCCACATGTCACAATGTATACTTACTAATTTTTTATAGCAGTCTGTTAATGAAATTGTTTTTTGTTCTCCTAAAGTGTGTTTCTGATATTTGGATTTTATATGAATTTTAGGGACAACCTGTTAATTTCTACAGAAAATATGTTGAAATTTTATATGGGTTATATTTAATAAAATATATAATTGGCATTTTTATACTATTGAGTCTTCAAACAAATCTATAAATATAATCTATCTCTCCATTAATTTAACTTTTAAAACGTGGTAACAATTTTTAATTTTCTCCACAAGGAATGATATATCTTTTCTTCATAACTACACACACTTGCATTTATACATATTAAATAATATTATTGTCTGTTTCTTTTAAAGTTTCATTTTATTTCTCTTTTTGGTAGTTAATGTTTGATATTCCTTTATTGTATTTATGCAAATAATTTCCTTCTCAAACCCTATTTCATCAATATTTTCATATTATTTGTGTAGATTTTTATAATCTTCCTTATTATCAATTTTATTTGCTGCTAAAGGCAATGAATTTTCCTCTTTTGAAATTCTGTTACATATCGTTTTCCTTTTCTTGCCTCACAATGTTGTTTCATAAAGGTGATGTAAGTGTTCTTTTATGTCTGGTTCCCCAGCAACAGAAGCTTCCAGCATCCATATTTTAAGACCTGTGTTGTTTGGCTTAGGAAATTTGCAATTTTAGTGATACATTGCCTCAAAGAAAGGATTTTTCAGTTCTTATCTTTGTGAAAAATTTTTCATCCTGAGTGAGTATTTTATTTTAAAGGAAATATTTTCTGCCTCCATGGTAATGATCTTATAATAATATTTTGACTTCAATCTTTGTCATGGATTACTATATTTAATGCTCCAATTTCAATCCATGTAGACATCTGAGGGAATGATTACTTGATACAAATGCAATATTTCTTTTTATATCACTCTTATAGTTTTGTAGGATTTTACATGCATGCTAATTTATTATTGAATTACCATGTTTCTTGAACTTATAGTTATCTATTACACCAAAATCCATTTTTCTGACAATTTTTTCTCCTATAGCTTCCACTCTTCCTTTACTAATTTTGCTAAGTAGAATGTTGACATTATATACCTTATATACAACTACCATGCTCTCACTATTAATTCATTAGTATCTTAAGAAAGTGCAAGTAGGCACTGAAGAGTCTAATGTGTGATATTTTTTACTCCTTTGTTCCACCAATAAGTTTCATGTATTCCTGTTTAATATTTTCTCTGTAGGACCTTTGCTTTATTTTTTTGTCCTCTGAAACAGCATATTAAATGTGTAGTTTTATATTTTTTCTTTTAATTCTCTGTGTCTAATTTGAAATGGAGGATCCCCATCCTCCTTTGCAAAAATTAGCTTTTAATATATTCTTAACTTTCTCTGTTTTCCAATTCTTTTCATATTTGTTACTGCTACATTAGTTCCCTTTGATATGTAGTCTACTTTCCAAATGGTTACCAATTAATTTCTTTATTTCTGTAAATTTTCTCTACAATAATTTCCTCTTTTGCAACTGGGTTTATTTCAATCATATATGTATAATCTGATTTATTGTTCTCTTATTATTCCTTTATCATTGTACCCTGTTCTTCATTCATATATGTATATATGTTTGTGTGTGTTTACATATACACATAGATGCATACTATACACATATATTTGTTTGTGTGTGTGTGTGTGTGTGTGTGTGTATACATATATATGATCTCACATTCTTCTGGGTTTATTGAATTAGAGTATTTTGTTACAGCCTCTTCATTTATATGAAAATTATTTTTACTTATATGTGCAGTTGTATAGATAGATTTTATTTATGGGGCATATGTTCATTAACTTAATGATCCCAAATAGTATTTTCTGATGTAAGGGGTAAGCTGTGATTTTGGGTTTCCTGATATTTGTAATATTATAATGAATTCATGTTTTCAGCAAAGTTATTTGTGGAAACTCTAAACTGGCAAAAATGATTTGAGGGTAAGTGTGGAGACATCATCGGAATATCCCAAAAATGCCCAGTGAGTATAGCTAATAAACACTCAAAAGCAAACACACAAACAGAAAATTGCAATAATCTTCCTTTCTAGTTTTTACTTTCCCTTTATTTAGGATATTGTCTGGTGATCTTTGGATTTTGAATTCATGTTTTATGCAAAAGTGTAGAGATGAGAAGTTGTCTTCTAAAATATTTAACCTTTCATTCAATATCCATGTATACGGTCATTTCATTCTCTCTTCTGACAAGAATTTTGTGTATCACCACAATTTTTAGTTTCCACATATTAGCATACATTCAGTAATTTTTCATTAAACTTTTTATTCCTTCTCAAAGCATTTCAAAGAGTCCAGAAAAAAATAAAATTGATCCATTACTAAAACATATAACCACACACACTCTGTCACTTCATGGAAAAGACTTTCAAACTCACATACCCACACTTTTATATGCAATAGATAACTAGGTAAATATGGATGATAGATAAATAGATACATAGATACAATAAATAAATATATCAAGGATAAAGTATTCGTAGTTGACTTTATTCATTTATGATTATTGGATTAAAATAAGAATGAATTAAATTTTATTGTTGTACAGCAGTGTAATATTTTTAAAATCAGTTATACAGAAAACAATTTAAAAAATTCAAATTGGAAAACTGAAATACATAATTGTTACAGGTCAGTTCCAATGTATATAATATTAGAGCTATTAGATTAAAATATATATGTGATCTTGACAAGCATATTTCAAATAAAATATTCATTGTTCTACCTGTTCTTTGTATTTATTTACTCAATGAATATTTTTCCAACACTTAAAACTTTGCTATATAGTTTATTAAGTAGTGTATGATTTTTTTACCTTAAGATATATATTTTTTATTTCTTTATTACTCTTTTGCTTGTAAGATAATAAGGAAATTGTATGAAAAGTTACATTTTATTAGAAATTGGGATTCATCCTAAGAGTTTCATTATGAAGAATTCTTATTTTCAATATTAGAATGAGAAATCATATGAAATTTTCATTCATATTTTTGAAAATAATAAAAATTTTCATACATTTGGAATGAATGTACTCTATTTCTTCAAAAGCATTACTTTATTTTCATTTGTATAACTCTCATTTCATTAAGAAAATTAATCATATAATAAAAGAAGAAAGAATTATGTGGTGAACAGTTTCATATCCATTGAATTTGTTCATATTGCCCTATGAGTATTTCTTTTTATTTTTTTAATATTTTGTCATTTATATTTATCCTTCTATCCATCTATATAAACATCCTTATTTTATGTTATGTTTTATTTAATTTTATTTTGTATTACGTAAGTTTAAAACAACAGTACTGTTCACTGCTAAACACATCAGGAAAAATATAATTAATGATAATCATTAATGCAAATCCTTTTTGTTGCAGGCAGCATTACAATTAGTTAAATGCATGAATGTTAAATTTATATTATCCAATGATTTTTAAAACAAACACATCTGTCACCCAACTTCTTATAATATGGTATATTATCATCATTCCTATAGATTTACCTTGCCATTCCTAATAAATCTTCAATTTGCCCACTTAAGAATCAAAAATTAATAGTCTATTTACTTATTAATTTATTTTTAAATATATTATTTTTCCTGCTTTAAAGCTTTTTATTAACTATATCATACAACTGTCACTCTCTTGCTTAAGGAACTTTCAGATCTGAATTTAATATTTTTGTGTTTGACCCACATTATTTGGTATATCAGCAGTCTCTTTTAAATTTTTGTCCTCATTTTTTCTATTAGAGAATATATAGGTTTACAGAAAAATCATGCAAAATATACAGTGTACTTCCCTTATTTTTAATACTTGCATTGTTACATCTGATGAAATAATATTATAATTATACTGTGACCATTTTCCAAAGTTTACATTGAGGATCCCTGTTTTTGTTATGCAGTTCTATGCTGTTTTTCTTTAATATTTATTCTTATAACATACATACAATCTAAAATTTTCTATTTATAACACATTCTTATATAGAATTCAGTATTGTTACTTTCACAATGTTGTGGTACCATCATCATCATTCATTAAAAAAATTTTCCCATTACCCCATAGAGAAACACTCTACAATCTTTCCATAAATCCCCATTCTTATATGAACACTGGATCCTGGGACCCATATTCTAGTTTCTCATTATATAAATTTAATTCTTCTAATTATTTCATATCAGCAAGATAATCAAATATCCATTAAACATGATGCCTTCAAGGTTCATGCATGTTGTTGCAATTATTAGTTCTTTAATTTTCATAGATGATTAATATTTCATTGTATGTGCATAAACATTTTGTTCATCCATTTTATCAGTTGATAGTTGGGTTGTTTCCATATTTTGGCAATGATGAATAATGCTGCTATGAACATCAGTTTGTAAATATCTGTTTGAGTCCATGCTTTCAATTATTTGGGGTATACACCTAATAATGGATTCCTGGGTCATACGGTAATTCTAAAATTAACATTCTGAGGAAACAGTCATCTGTCTTCCACAAGGTCTGAACACGTTTACATTGTCACCACAAAGAGTAGATGTTCCTATTTCTCCATATCCTCTTCAATACTTGTAATTTTCTACGTTTTCAGTCGTAACTTTGTAGTGGATATAAAATGGTATCTCACTGAGATTCTGATTTGCTTTTCCCTAATAATGACATTGAGCATCTTTTCATGTGCTTTTTAGTGTGTTGTATGTCTTCTATGAAGAAATATCTTTTAAAGACTTGTCTATTTTAAAAATTGGATGGTTACTCTTTCTGTTGTTGAATTGTAGGTTTTGTTATATATTCTGGATATTAAACACTAATTTGGGAGACATAGAGGAGAGAACATAAAAGATGCAGCAGACCAGGGAGCTGAAGTGGTGCAAGAAATTGAGCACCACTCTCTCACTCCAGAAGGTCCCAGGTTTGGTTCGCAATGCCGCCTAAAGAGAAGACAAGTAGACAAGGAACACACAGAGAGCAGACAGCAAGCACAAAAAAAATCAACAACGAAGGGAGAAATAAATAAATAAATAGGAAGAGTGGAGAGTCTATGGAGCACAATGCCTGATGCATAAAATGTGCTCCATAAATGTTTGATGAATGAATGAACAAAGAAGAGCTGAAGAAAGATAGTGAGCTTGACACCACATACAGTTCACACTCAGGATTAGAGTGCAAGCAGTCTAACTGCAGAGCCTGGAACTCTTTTGCCCCAAGAGAGGAGAGGATGTGGCCCCAGGCTATAGGT
This sequence comes from Cabassous unicinctus, assembly GCA_029593785.1. Classification (NCBI taxonomy): domain Eukaryota; kingdom Metazoa; phylum Chordata; class Mammalia; order Cingulata; family Chlamyphoridae; genus Cabassous; species Cabassous unicinctus. Next base: position 12,696 of record JAQZBX010054814.1, on the reverse strand, counting down.
CTATTCCCAACCACTTTTATGTTAATTTCTATTGCTTAGTTTTCCAACATAACCCCCAATTCATTACTTCCAACTTTCTAAAGGAAAACAAAACCTGAAAACAGCACAATCTGCAAAAAACCAAGCAAACCTTACTTTGATATATAGTTTCCAAATACTTTCTCCCAGTCTGTAGTTTGTCATTTTACTTTCATGACACACAGAAAATTTAAATTTTGATGAAGTTCCATTTATCTATTCTCTTTTGTTGTTCATACTTTTAGTGTAAAGTCTAAGAAATCATTGTAAAAACAGGATTCTGAAGATGCTTCTTTGTGTTTTCTTCCAGGAATTTTATCATCTTTGTGCTTATAATTAGGTGTTTAACTCATTTTGTATTAATTTTTTTTCATTTATAGTGTGAACTAGGTGTTCTCTTTCATCGTTTTGAATATAGGTATCTAATTTTCTCAGAATCATTTCTTTCAATCTTTCAGGAACTCTGAAAAGTAATAATTTAAAAAAATTCAATTGGCCATGGATGTGAGTATTTATTTCTGAACTCTCAATTCAATTCCATTTATGTATATGTCTGTACTTGTGCCAAACTCATGTTATTTTGAACACTGCATCTTTATAATAAGTTTTCAATTCAGGAAATGTGAGTTTCCCAACTTCATTCTTCTTTTTCAAGATGATGATTCTTCAGGGCTCCACATGTATTTGATTATTGGATTTTTCAACTTCACTAATAAGGCTATTGGAATTTTGATTGACATTGCATTGAATTTGTAAATCACTTTGGTTAGAATTTATGTAAAAAATATGTAGTCTTCCAATCCATGAAAATGAAAGGTACTTCCACTTATTTAGGTCTTCTCTTATTTCAAATAAAAATGTTTGTATATGGCCTTTATAAGCTTTGTTAAATTTATTCCTTAGTGTTTGATATTTTAGTTGCTAATGAAAATGAATTTTAAAATTTATTTCCTCTTCGGATAGTTCATTATTTGTGTATAGAAACACTACTGATATGTGCTTGCTGTTCTTGTACACAACCATTTTGCTGAATTTGTATAGTAACTCTAGTAGCTCTGTTGTGTTTTTATCTGGGTGTTTTATATAGAAGATCACATCATCTTCAAATAGGGAAAGTTTTACTTCTACCTTTCCAATATTGATGACTTTTATTTCTTTTTCTTGATTAATTGTTCTGGCCAGATTTTCAAGTATATTATTGATTAAAAGTTGTGACACTGGGTATCCTTGTCTTTTCCCTGATTTTTGAGGGACTATTTATTGTCCTTCATCATTGATTATCACGGTAGGTGTAAGTTTTGTACATGTGACCTATATCATGTTGAGGAAGTTTCCTTATAGTCCTAGTTTTGTAATGTTTTTTATCATGAAATTGTCCTGGAAAAATGCCTTTCTGTCATCACTTGTGATAATCAAGAGTTTTTGTCCTTTGTTCTATTAATGTATTTTATTACATTAATTGATTTTCTTATATTGAAACCTCCTTACTTACTTGGGGTAAATACTTCATGATCATGCTGTGTAATATTTATATTGTGCTATTGGGTTCATTTTGCTAATATGTTGTTAAAGATATTTACATCTATATTCATAAAGGCCACTTGTCTGTAATTTTCTTTTCTTGTAATATCTTTATCTGGCTGTGGTATTAGGTGGTGCTGGTTTCATAGAATGAACTATTGAGTACACACTTCTCTAAATATTTAGGAAAAGTTTCAGCAGGACTGGTGTTCATGATTCTTGGAATACTTATGAACATTCTCCAGTAATGTCATCACATTTTGATTTTCTCTCTTGGGAGGTTATTGATAACTGAATCAATCTCTTTACTTGTTATTGTTCTGATGAAATTCTCTACTTCTTGAGTCTTTGTAGGTAGTTTTCATTTTAAAGGAATTTGTCCATTCATTGTGTTGTCTAATTTGTTGGTGTATAGTTAGTTGTTCATTGCATCTTTTTATAATCTTTTTATTTCTGTGGGATCAATAGTACTTTGCTCCCCTGTCATTTTTTATTTTAGTTATTTTTGTCTTCACTCTTGCTTGTCAGTGTGTCTAAAAGTTTAATAATTTTATTGATATTTCAAAGAAAACATTTGTTTCTTTGATTTTCTCTCTGCTTCTTCTTTTCTTGTAATTCTTTGTTTTATTATTCTCCAGGATAATCTTTACTCTTTTGCTCCATATTCTCACTTTTGATTTAGTTTGTTCTTTTTATAGATCTTCAATTTGTAAGATTAGATTTGTGATGTTAGCTACTTTTTTCTCTTTTGATGTAAGCACTTACAGTTCAGTGGTGCTGGACTGTGAAGGGGATAGGGTAGGGAGACTGGGTAGGACTATCCATGGAATGGGGGGAGGGTCAGAGGAAGAAGCAGGTAAACTCTGGGGATTTGCAAGTCAGTGGTTAAAACTACAATGTTGGGAATGTTCTTTTGGCAAATATGGCAGGGGAGAGTGACTGGTGTAGGGTGTTGGATGTGGGGGTTATGTGGGACAGGGTGCACCTGGGACAGTCTTCTGTAGAATATGTAAATGTTCCTGTTGTCATAGTGTGTTAAATCAGTGGATGGAGAACCACAAGAAAATATCAAACTCTCATCCTGAGGAGTCCTGCTATGTTCTCAAATAGAGGGGCAAGAATCCCTCAGGATCATAGGCAGTACCTGATAAAATTAAGCAGTCCAATATATCAAACATTCAATATTATTGCAAGTAACTATGAATCTTATTCTTCAAAAATTGAAACTTAGTGGTTACCATAGGTTCTGAGGGGATGGAGAGGGAAGAATACGATATATGTAACATAGGGCATTTTTGGAGCATTAGAATTGTTCAGCATGATCTTGCAGTAATGGATACAGGCCACTTCAAATTTCATCAAAACCTCTAAAAACGTATGATCCAAAATGTAAACCACAATGTAAACCACTGACCTTGGTTAGTAGAATGTTTCAATATTTGTACATCAATTGTAATACATGTACTATTAACATGTAAAATATTATTAATAGGGGAAAGGGGGAAAGGAAGAAGGCATTGGCTATATACGAATCCCCTATATTCTAAATGTGACTTTTCTGTATCCTCCAGCTTCTTTGAAGATAAAATGCAAGGTGACAGTGATGAGGGGATGCATGGGAAGGTGTTCACCTGGGGCATGCCTCTAAGGAATATGAATATGTTGAAGTGTTCTTGGAGCATTGTCTCAGTGGTTGGATATCCACACAATAACCAAAAGATTACTGAATTCCCATCCTAGGGAGTTCAGCTACATTCTCTAATTGGCCAGGAAGAATCCCATGAATGCCAAGGCAGTGCCTAGTGAAGGAATACAGACCATTATGCCAGGCTCTTGATATTGATGATTGTACTTCTAAACTTTTTCTTGTGAAATTGAAACAACCCAGTACTATATACTGCCTAAGAATTGCCTCCTGAAATCCTCCTTGTTGCTCAAATATGGCCTCTCTGTAAGCCAAATTCAGCATATAAATGTGCTATCTTCCACCTAGCATGGGACATGACTCCCGGGGATGAGCTTCCCTGGCACTGAGTGATTCTTAACAAATGCCAACTATAAATGCATCTGGAAAAAGACCTTGACCAAAAGGGAGAAATGGCAAATACAAATGAGTTTTTATGGCTAAGAGATTTCAAAGTGAGTTGGGAGGTCATTCTAGAGGTTATGCTTATGCAAGTCTCAGCAAGATCTCATTGACTGCCACAGTAAACAGTGCCTCAAATAGTGGAACTCTTGAGGACTCTAGAAACATACAGAAACTATAAGCAGGGCAGACAACTCGGGTTTGTCACCCTGTTATTGGGCCTCATTTTGGAATTTATGCTTCCCAGGGTGACAGAGTTAGATTCATTAATAAACACTCTACACCTGGCTTTTCTGTCCCTTTTAATTGAATGTGTAATTAGGACTATACTTGATAAATATATGTCCCAGAGACTCAAACCTTTGATCTGTCCATGTACCAGGGGAACCCTGAAATTCAGCAGAGATGCAACACCTACTCTCCAGTTCATTGGACTCACCCAAATAAACTAACAAGAAGATGATGATGGACAACACCCATCCAAATGAATAGAGAGTGTCTGAAACTTCAAGCAAGATAGTTCCATCTATCTGCCTCATGGGATCTAATTTCCCTCTCAATTATAAGCAGAGTGGGCATCACCATCCCAAAATCCTGAAGATTGGGGAATGAACAATGAACTAAAATAGATTTATCAATTTTCTACTATAGACTTATTATTATTATAGCAATGGAAGAACTCTCATCATTTTTATAAAGGCATTGACCACCAGAGATGGGATGGGATAAGGAAGCATAGGTATAACATGGAGGCATTTTGGGGACATTGGAGCAGTCTTGCATGACATTGCAGTGACAAATGCAGGCCATTGTATATTTTCTCATAACTTAAAAAATTTTTCCAGACAGAGGGTAAAGTATAATGTGATCTGTAATACATAGTTTTTAGCAATGTTTAAATATGTGTTCCACACTAATGAGGGATGTTGTTGATGTGGGAGTGTGTGGGAGGGTGAGGCAGTGGGGCATATGGGAACCCCTTATATATTTTATGTAACACTTATGTAATATAAAGCTCCTTTAAAAATAAAAAATAATAAAAATTATAAAATAAAGAGTGGGAAAAAAATCTCAACACTACCCTTTTTTAATCTCATAATTTTGGGTATGTTTTGTTTTGTTTACATTCACCTCAAGATATTTCCATATTTTCTTTGTAATGTCTTCATTGATGCATTGCTTGTTTAATAGTGCATGAATTTCCAAATGTGTTTTTTTCAGTTCTTCACTTATTAATTTCTAGCTTCATTTCATTCTGATCGGAGAAAATATAATGTGTAATTTTCATACTTTTTAAAATTATTGACATTTGTTTTGTGATCTAATATATGGTCCATCCTGGTGAAAGATCTGTATACACTAGAGAAGTATGTGTATTCTACTCTTGTTGGTTAAAGTATTTCATGTATATCCTTTAGGCCCAATTGGTTTATAATGCAGTTCAAATCTTCTTCTTTCATATTATCTTCTCCCTAGATGTTCATTCCATTATTGAAGGTGGTATATTGAATTCTCCCAGATTAATATGGAATCGTCTATTTCTACCTTAAAATATGTCAATATTTGCTACATATATTTTGCAGTTCTGCCATTATGTGCATGTATATTTATAAATTTTATGTATTCATGTGGAATTGACATCTTTATTTGTATATATGGAATTACTTTGTCCACTACAAAGATTTTTTGACTTAAACTCTTTTAATCTGATAGCTACTCAAACGCTCCTTTGGTTGGTATTAGCATGACATTTTCTTTTTCCTTTCTTTAACCTTCAGCTTATTTGTATCTTTGAATTTATGGTGAGTTTCTTGTAAACAGCATATGTTGTGTCATGCTTTCTTGTCCATTCTGCCTTTCTCTGAATATAGATGTGAGAGTTTAATCCATTTATATTTAAAGTAACACTAATAATTCAAGAATTTCTTATTTGATTTTCCTACATGTTGTTTTTATTTCTTATAACTCCTTATCTGCTCAATTCTAACATTATGCCAAGATTCATATTTATTTTATTTTATTGTACATTATGAGATCCTAAGTCCCTTTACAGTTCTTTCTGTATAAATTTATGTTTATATAAATGTTTACCTATAAATATATATGTTTACCTCAGATTGTCTGCCCTGCCTGTAGTGTCCAGATGTCTCTAGAGTCCTCAGTAGCCCTGCTGTTTGAGGCACTGTTTACTGTGGCAGTCAATGAGATCCTGCTGAGAAATGCATAAATGCAACCTCTGGAATAAACTCTTGACTAAATTTGAAGTCTCTTAGCCATAAAAAATCATTTGTATTTAATATTTCCCTCTTTTGGTAAAGCTCTTTTTCCAGATTACTTGCTAGTCAGTGCTTGGTAATAATCCCTTGGTGCCAAAGAGACTTATCCCCTGGAGTCATGTTCTATCCTAGGGGGAAGGTAGTGTGTTTATATGCTGACTTTGGCTTAAAGAGAAGCTAAATTTGACCAACAAGGATGTTTTGAGGAAGAAACTCTTAAACAATATAGAGTACTATGCTGTTTCATTTTTGCTAGAAAATGTTCATAAGTACAACCATCAATAATTATGGCCAGGAATAATTTTTTGCCCTCCTTCACTCAGCACTGCCCATGTACTCAGGAGTTTCTTGCTGCTCTGTGAGAGATTGTAGAAGGACATATACAGAAAATTACAAACAAATACAGCAGGATATACATTCATCTTGAAGGCACATGGATCATTCTCTAGGATAGACCACATTCTAGGTCACAGAACAGCTCTCAACAAATTCAGAAAGATTGAAATTATACAAAGTAATTTCTCTGATCACAATGGAATGAAGCTGAAAATCAGTAAGGGGAGAGAACCAGAATAGGCACAAAGGTATGGAATTTAAACAACACACCCTTAGACAATCAGTGGGTCAAGGAAGAAATTGCAAAAGAAATGAGTATCTAGAAATGAATAAAAATGAGAATGTAACATATCAAAACCAAGGGGTGCAGCATAAGCAGTGATGAGAGGGAAATTTATACCCATAAGTGCCTATATTAAAAATGAAGAAAGAGTTAAAATCAAAGACCTAATGTACACCTGTAGGAACTAGAAAAAGATCAACAAACTGTTCCCAAAGCAAGCAGAAATATGGAAATAACAAAGATAAGAGAAGAACTAAATCAAATTGAAATAAGAAAAAGCAACACTAAAAAGAAAAAGCTGGTCTTTTGTTAAGAATAATAAAATTGACAAATCCTGAGCTATAATAACAAAGAAAAAAAAGACAGAAGATGCAAGTACATAAAATAAAAAATGAGGGAGGGTATATCAACACTGATCTCACAGAAATAAAGAGTATCATAAGAACATACTTTATAAAATTCTATTCCAACAAGATGGATAAATTAGACAAAATGGACAAATTTCTAGAAACACACAAAGCAGCCTACATTGATGAAATAATAAATTGATTAACTCAACTGACCAATTAGAAGTAATGAGATTGAATTGATGATCAAAATCTTCCCAAATAAGAACAGCCCAAGACCAGATGGCTTCACAGTGAATTCTACCAATCATTCTGGAAAGATATAACACCAACCCTGCATAAACTCTTTAAAAAATAGAAGTGGAGGGAATATTCCCTAAATCCTTCCATGATGCCAACATCACCCTAACACCAAAACCACATAAAGATGCCACAAGGAAGGAAAACTACAGACCAATCCCTCTAATAATCTTGGATGCTAAACTCCTCAACAAAATACTTGCTAATTGTATTCAACAACACATAAAACAAATTAAAAACCATGATAATCAGATGCCAAGATATCAGCAAAAAATTACAAGAAACAGTAAAATGAGGCTCAGTGAAAAGAATAAATTAAGATATTAGAGACACAGAATTTGGAATGACTAATGTCAATGTTCAAATGAAACTATTAAATCAATTCAAGGAGATGATGGAAAATAAAGCTAAAGAGATAAAGGAAAATAAGACAACACTATCATCTCAAGTGCTCATGGATCATTATCCAGGACAGACAAAAATTTTGAGTCACAAAACAAGTCTCAAAAAGTTTAAAAAGTTTGAAATTATTGAAAACACTTTCTCTGACCATAATTAAGTGAAGCTGGAAATCAATAACAGGCAGAAAACTGGAAAATTCACAAATATATGAAGGCTAAACAACACAGACTTAAACATTCAGTAGGTCTAAGAAAAGTTTGCAATAGGAATTAGTAAATATTTTGAGAAGAGGGAAAACAACATACCAAAACTTATGGGAGGCTCTGAAGCCAGTGCTGAGGGGTAAATAAATAGTCCTAATGCCTACAATAGAAAAGGAGGAAGAGGGAAGAACTGAAAAACCTAATAGAACAGCTGGGGGAACTATAAAACGAACATCAAACTAATCTCATAAGAAGCAAAAAGATAATAATTAAAAATGATTAGAGAAGAAATAAATGAAATTGAGAATAAATATACATATACACAGTATTAACCAAACCAAAAGACAGTTCTTTGTGAAGATCAATAAAATTGACACCCTTTTAGTTAGACTGACAAAGAGAAAAAGAGAGAAGATGCATAAAAATAAAATTGGAAATTAGTGAGGAATTACTGCTGACACCACAGAAATAATAAGGATCATAAAAGGATACTATGAACAAATGTATGAAACACACAAAAACATACACAGATTTTAGAAGAAAATAGAAGCCCTCAACAAATGAAACACAATTAAAGAGATTGAATCAATCACCAAATACCTTCCAACTAAGAATAGACAAGGCCCATATGGTTTCACAAATGGATTCTTCATTATTCCCAGAGGAATTAAGATAAATCTTGTTCAAAATCTTCCAAAAGTTTGAAGAGGAAGGAACATTACATAATTATTCTATAAAGTCAATATCCCCCGGATAGCAAAGCCAGATAAAGATACAAGAAATGAAAATTTCCAATGAATTAATCTAATGAATATAGATGCAAAAATCTTCACCAAAATATTGCAAATGGAATCAAACAGCACATTAAAAGAATTATACACCATGATCAAGTGGCTTTTTCCTAGGTTTATAAGGGTGATTGAATGTAAAAAAAAATCAATTAATATAATACAGCACATTTATAAATTGAAGTGGAAAAACACATGATCATCTTCATTGAGGCAGAAAAAGCATTTGACACAGCCCTGCATCCTTTGTTCATACAAACACTCCAAGAGACAGGAGTGAAGATAACTTCCTCTGCATGTTAAAGGGCATAAATGAAAAATGCACTAATAATATCATAATGAATGGTGAAAGAATGAATCTTTTCCCTTTAAGATGTGGAACAAGACAAGGATGGACACTGTCATCTCAGTTATTCAACATGTAATAGAAATTCTAGCTAGAACAGGTAGGCAAGGAAAAGAAATAAAAGCATGCAAATTGGAAAAGAAGAAGTAAAACTTTATTATTTGCAGATGACATGATCCTGTAAATAGAAAGTTCCAAAAAATCTAAAACAATGGTCCCAGAGTTAATAAGTAAGTTCAGAAATGTGGTAGTATACAGGATCAATTAATGATAATAGTCTTTTTCTATACACTAGTAATGAGCGCTATGAGAAAAAGAAAAGAAATCATTTGCAATGATTACTAAAAGAGTCACATATCTAGGAATAAATTTAACCAAGAACTTGACTAGAATGTAGAAAATGACAAAACATTGCTAAAAAAAAACCAAACAAACAAAGAAGACCTAATTAAGTGGGAGGACATTTTGTGCTTATGGACTGGAAAATTAAATATCATTAGGTATTAATTCTATCCAAACTGATTTACAATTTCAATGCAATCCCAATCAAAATGCCAACCACCTACTTTGAAGAAATGGAAAAGTTAAATACCAAATGAATTTGGAAGGGAAATAGACCCTGATTAGCCAAAGATATCTTTAAAAAGAACAAAGTCAATGAACTCACAATTTCTGAGTTTAAAGCATATTACAAAGCTACACTGGTTAAAACAGCATGGTACTGGCAAAAAGATAGATATAAAATCAAAATACCTTTCCAGGGGACATAAGATCCAATAGAATTGATAATAGACTGACACATCTATAGCCAATTAATATTGGACAAGGCTGCCAAGTCCACTCAACTGGAACAGAATTGTCTCTTCAGCAAATGGTGCTGTGAGAAGTGGGTATCCTTATCCCAAAGAATAAAAGAGACACCCTATCTCACTCCTTACACAAAAATTAATTCAAAATGTATCAAAGACCTAAATATAAGTGCCAGAACCATAAAACCCCTAAAAGAAAATGTAAGGAAGCATCTTCAAGATCTTATTATAGGCAATGATTTCTTAGACTTTACATGGAAAGCACAAGCAATGAAAGAAAAAAAAAAGATAAATGTGTTCTTTTCAAAATTAAAAACATTTGCTCTTCAAAGGGCTTTGTCAAGAAAGTGTAAAGACAGCCTACTTATTGGGAGAAAATATTTGCACACTACATATCTGCTAAGAGTTCAATATCCAGAATATATAAAGAATTCCTACAACTGAACAATAAAAAGATAATTCAGTTAAAAATGGGCAAAGGACTTGAATAAGCCTTTTTCCAAGAAGAAATACAAATGACAAATAAGCACATGAAAAGATGTTCAATATCACTAGTTGTTAGTGAAGTGCAAAAGAAAACCACGAGATATAATTTCATACTGACTAGAATGGCCACTATTAGAAAAACAGAAAGCTGCAAGTGTTGATGATGTAGAGAAATAGCAGCACTCATTCACTGCTGGTGAAAATGGAAAATGTTGCATTGGTATGAAAGACAATTTGTTGGTTTTTCAGGAAGCTAAATATAGAATTGCGATATGATCTGGCAATCCCACTACTAGTTATATACTGTGAAGAACTGAAAGCAGAGATGCAGACATTGCACATGGATGTTCATACCGTCATTATTCACAGTTACCAAAAGATGCAAACAACACAATATCCATCAACCAATAAATGGATTAAAAATGGTAGTATATACATATGGTGAATTTTTATTCAGCTGTGAGAAAGAATGAAGTATGATGCATGTGATAATATGGATGAATCTTGTGGTCATTATGTTGAGTTAAATAAGCCAAACACAAAATGATAAATATTGTATGATCTCACTAACATGATTTAATAATACTAAACAAACTCATAGATTTAGAATCTCGAATAGAGTTCACATGAAGATAAAATATGGGTAAAGAAAGGGAAGCTGATACAAATTTGTGCAGAAATTCTATTTAGATTGATTCCAAATGTTGGAAATGGACAGACGTGATGATAGCTCATTATTGTGAGTGTAATAATCAATGTTAAATTGTGCATGTGAATGTGGTTGAAAGAGGAAATTTTGGTTCACAGATGTTACTAAAAGAAAAGCTAGAGGATAAAAAATGAAACTCTATAACACAGTAAACTCTGTTGTGCATTAAAACTGTGGTTAATATTAGAAATATAGGAATGTTCTTTCATGAACTATAACAAAGGTACTTCCCTATTACAAGGTAATAGTAATAATGTTTTATATGGAAAAAACGTACCTAATGCAAACTATGGACTATGGTTAGTAATATTTTAATATTCTTTCATCAATTTTTACAGAGGTACCACAGAAATGTTAAGGGTTACCATTAGGGGCATTTAGGGGAATGTTTTGTTTCTTACATGACACATATGAAAACCTACAACTTCTCAAATTTCAAAAATTACAATAATTAAAAGAAAAAACAAACAGAACACATTATGCTAACTGAAAGAAACCAGACATATTTGTATAAAATATAAATATAAAAAATCTGTATAGACAGAAAAAAAGTAGTGGTTATGTGGGCCTGGAGAATGATTTAAGGATTGAGAGGCTTTTTTCTCTTTGTAGTAATTAAAATGTTCTAAAATTGATTCTGGTGATTAATGCTCAGCTTTCTGATTATACTGATGGCAATTGTTTGCACATTTACTTACTTATTTATTTATTTATTTCTCCCTCCCCTTGTTGTTTCTGTGCTCTCAGTGTCTGTTCATTGTGTGCTCATCTTCTTTTTTAGTTTTCATTTTTTAGGAGGCACCGGGAAATGAATCCGGGGCCTCCCATATGAGAGAGAGGTGCCTAATGGCTTGAGCCTTCTCCGCTCCACTTGTTGTGTCTCATTGTGTTTCCTCATGATGTCTCATCATTCCATCATCTTATTGCATCAGCTCACTGTGCCAGACTGTCACATCAGCTCGCTGTCTTAGTCATCTTCTTTAGGAGGCACCAGGAACTGAATCCAGGACCTCCCATGTAGTAGGTGGGTGCCCAACTATTTGAGTCACAACCACTTCCCTGTTTGTACACTTTTGATGGATTGTGTGGTATGTAAATATATCTCAACAAAACCACTTCAAAAATACTACTAAAATAAATCAAAGAAGATCGAAATAAATAGGAGAACATTGTGTGTTCATGGATTGGAAGGCTAAATATCATTAAGATAACAATATTACTCAAAGCAATTTATAGATTTAATTCAATCCCAATCAAAGTTCCAACACCATTCTTTGTAGAAAAGGAAATGTCAACCATCAAATTTATATTGTTAGAGTGTAAGAGGCCCTGAAGAACTAAAGCAATCTTGACAAAGAAGAATGAAATTAGAGGACTTACAATTTCTGGTCTTAAATCTTATTACAAAACCAAAGTAAGTAAACCAGCATGGTACTAACTCAAGGGTGAATAAATAGTTGAATAGAATAGAATGGAGAGCTCTAAGATCAACCCTTACATTTATGGCTAACTGGTTTTTGTTAAGGTGGCAAAGCCCCCACTATTGGGAAAGAATAGTCTCTTCTATAAATTATGCTGCTGGGTAAACTTGATCTCAATTTGCAAAAAAATAAATAAATAGAAGAAAGACCCCTGTCTCTCACCATGTGCAAAAATCAACTCAAAATGGATCAAAGACTTGAATATTAGATCTAGCACTACTAAACTCCTAGACAAAATTATAACAGAGCATCTTCAGCACATTGTGTTAGGCAATGTTTCTTTGTCATTAAACCCCAATCACCAG
>JAQZBX010054813.1:0-18562 GCA_029593785.1 Cabassous unicinctus | reverse complement strand
GAAATCAATGGCCTGTTTATTGTTGATTGTGATTTAACTGCTGACGTCAATAGTTTAAATTTATTACTTACACAGTTAAGAAAAAACAATAGTCTTGTAATGATTAAACAGCACATATGATCTCAGTGATTATTCTAGGACATTTAAGCTTGTCAGGTTATTTAGATTTTAGCAAAGAATACAAAAGTATACTGTAGGCAGAAACTGTTGCCCAAAGAATAGTTTAGGGTCTTGATGACTCTTTAGATAAAGAATTAAAGTTTAACTACAAGTCTATTATAAAGTTTTAACTGCAATCCTAGTTTATCTAATCTTAAGACATCAGAATAGGAACTACTAAGTCACCAGTTACTGTTCCGTAAAAAGTTTACATCTTGTTGCCATGAAACTGAAAGTGCTTATCTAAAGTCAGTTATACAAGGAGAATGCTTACACTTGCCAAAAAATAGAATATAAAAACTGTGCTTATCTTACAATAAAGTCAGTCGTTGATTCTCACTCAATTTGGTGTGCGACTCTTCACTCTCGCCAACTCCCTTACCCACCTTCAGTCTGCTCCCTCGTGCCTCGGCTGGACTGCGGCACCCGGGGAACTGTCCACAGTGCTTGGTGACCTAGGCATACTTGCCCTTTTCGGTGGTGGTGCTTTTACTCCCTCTTGTCAGTAATGGCTGCTATGTCAACTAAAGTCGAATCAAGTCACTTCCAGCAATGAGCCAAGGAGAACTTGTCAAGCAGGTGGGAGGTTCACATTCTACAAGTGTAAGCTATTGGCGAAGACCTTTTATACTGTTTGAAAAAGATATGATCCTTCACTGTGCTAGCACCAGATTCTTCTACTTCCACCTGTAACTTTTCAGAACTTTATTCATTTACAACCACTGAATTGCCTCCATAATGTCCTAATCCTAGGACCAGAGTCTTTCCTTCAACCTTCTAAATATCCACCTTTAAACAGGGTCAAAAGACTGTGATGATCTTTGAAAATACTGTACCTATTCCCAAGATTACCAATTTTGATCTCTTAAACCCCGAAAGAGTCGAGAAGGTTTCAAGGAATCTTCTGCACACTAGACACGGTGCAATCAAGTTCTGAACAATTCAATGAATTCGTAGCAAAACTGCCCCACTCCATCCAGACTGAAAGTCAATCTGGGGGAGGGGTGGTTTGAGGCAAGGGATGGAGGAAGCCTGGGATGGGGGTACTCCTGGTCTCTCTCGGTTAGAGGGGTCCAAAGAATACGAAGAGACTGAGACAGTTTATGGGTTCAAGTCCTGGAATTTAAGATGGAGGGGATCTGGCCCCAGCTATGTGGGCAAGGGATGGTTGAGGGGCAAGAGGGACTGAAGCAAGGATCCTCTCCTGTACAGGGAAGAAGGGGGAGAGTGTGCCGGAGTCGCGAGGCTGCCTGGGGAGCTCACTCCCTGCAGAAGACTTATTGGGTGTAGCTGGTTCACATCTTGACCTCACTCTGGTCAGTTCTGTTGGCGAAGGCGAAGCTGCCAGTGGAGCTGCACACCACCGTGTGGAAGCCCGACTCGACAGCTTATCAAAGGCCTGCTCCAGGCAGTTGAAATTGAGGTAACAGCACGAGGTATCACGCTCCTGGGGCTGCTCGGGGTCTGGGCTCTAGTTCAGGGTGCACCTTTTTGTTCAAGGAGGTCTTGCCACACAAGCTGAGGCGCGCCACCCACCGGAACTTGGCGTCTGCCTGAGCCTCCCGTGGGATAATGTAGGAACCGCGGTGATGTAGCCCAAGCACCGGCTGTGGTCCAGCTACTGGGATGGTGTGAGCTGCCGGCCTGCCGTGCCCTGGGCTTCGGCTAGCCAGCTCTAGCCTGGGTGACCGTGCCTGGGCTGAGGCGCCCTCTTGCTTCTTGGGTCCTGCGTAGCCGAGTGGCAGCAGCTTGTCACCCAGGGAGACTTCCTTGAGTACCCCGCTCCGCAAATGCAGCTGGGGCGGCCACGGGCAGGACTGGTTGAGCGCCCCAGGTGCCACACGAGCACCGGCCTCATGCTCCAGCCCATGCTCTGGGAAGTAGTCGGGCAGCACAGCTGCAAATCCCTCAGGTAATCCAGGATATAGTGGAAGAGGAAGCTTTCTTGATCCAGAAAGAAGCGGCCTTTGCTATCCTGGGCCAGCTCCTGCGGCAGCTGCTGCTGCATGACATGCGCCAGTGCAGTAAGTCGGCAACCGAGGCTACTGTGCAGCGCCGAGTTACATACACCTGGCCCCCCACGTTCAGCTCCACGATGTTGGGGGAAAGCAGCTCCTCTGCCTATGAGGATAAGGAGCCAATGCTGCCCTAGCCGATTCGCCTATTTGGTAACCCACGTGTTCTGTCGCCAGAGTCATGGCAAAGAGGGCTGGGACAGTGGAAAGGAGCGGATCACGGGCAGGGCCCACGGGCAGGATCCACAGCAGTCGCCTTTCTGGGAGTCACTGTGCCCAACGTGCGCTGAACCCTGGACTCTGGCCGCAGCCGCCAAGATCCTCATGGTGCCCTGCGGTGCGATCCCGCGGCTCTGCGCCCCGGTGCAGCACCCGGGCTGAGCCTGCCTCTCCTGCAAGCTCCAGGCAAGTCGCATATATTTTTATAAGTAACCTTCTTCCTTTTTCTTTCCAAATGTATTTAAATTTCTCTAATTTGCTTAATGATAATTTAGTGATCCCTGCTCTGTTTTCGTTACTATATTCATGGAGTATTTTTTTAAAAATTCTTTTATTTATTTTTCTTGGAGCAGGTTTTGCATCCTTTCATTTTTAAGTCACTTGTGAATTTGAACTAAAGGTGAACTGTTGGTAATCAGTATGTATTAGGGTCATGGTTTTTAATCTCTTTTGCCTTTTGACTGGAGAATTTAACCATTTACTTTAAAAGTAATTATAGATAATAACTTTCTGTCATTGTGTGCTATTGGTTTTTGTAAATCTCATAACTTTTTTCTTTCTCCCTTCTTTATTACCATTTCCTTTTGCATTCAGTTTACCTTTTCTAGTGAACCATTTAGAATCTGTTCTCATTCCCATTTTGAATATTTTTTTTATATATATTTTTTGTGATTATCATGGCATTTAATTTAACATTCCAAATCCATAAATACTTTAGATTTGATACCAACTTAATTTTAGTATCATACAATACTTCTCCATCCCTGCTCATGATGAATTTCTTTTCACAGATTACATCTTTAATAGCTTGTGGGTCTAAAACAATAGTTATCATTACTTAAATGCATTTGCCTGGTGTATCCTGTAGGTGGAGTTACGTACTAAAAATACAATATATTCGTTTGGGAGTTTATAATTACCTAGGTGGTTATGTTTAACAGAGATCTTTATGTCTTTATACTGCTTTGATCATCTGTCTAGTGAACTTTCCTTTCAGTCTGAATAATTCCCTTTAGCCTTGCTTATAAGGCAGGTCTACTGATGAGGAACTCCCTCAGCTTTTGTTTATCTGGGAATGTCTTAATCTCTCCCTGTGTTTTGAAAGAGTTTCTCTGGATTTAAAACGCTTGGCTGTTAATTATTATCTTTCAGCACTTTATAAATATTTCTTCCCACTGCCTTCTTGCCTCCATGATTTAAGATTTTAAAAAAATTGGCATCAAATCTTATTGCGGCTCCCTTTTACATGATGCATTGCTTCTTTCTTGCAACTTTCAGTGTTCTTTTTTTCTTTGACATATGACAGCTTGATTACAATGCATTTGGTGTGAATCTCTTTGAATTTATCCTTTTTGGTGTTTGTTGGATTTCTTAAATGTAGATATTTATATTTTCCGTTAAATTTGGGCTATTTTCTGCCATTATTTCTTTAAATATCCTCCTGACCCTTCTCTTTCTTCTCCTTCTGGGATTGCCATAATGTATATATTAGTATACTTGATGGAATCCCAGAGGTTACTTAGGCTTTGTTCAGTCCTCTTCATTCCCTTTTCTTTCTCCTTAGCCTGAATAATTTCAATTGTTTTGTTTTCCAGTTCATTGATTCTTTTCGCTGCCACTTCCAATCAGCTACTGAACAGTTCTAGGGAATGTTTAATTTCAGTTATTGTGGTCTTCAGCTCTGTTTTGTTTCTTTTGATAATTCCCATGTCTTTATTTTATTCTCATTTCATTTATGCATCATTTTCCTGATATTCTTTAAGTTTTTCCTCCATGTTTTGCATTAGCTGTTTGAGCATATTTCAGATCATTTTTTAAATCTTTGGTATGTCCATAATCTCGTTTTCTTCATTAATTGTTTCTTATGTTTTATTTTCTTCCTTTGGAATGAGCATTCCTATTTCTTTGTTTTGTAATGTTTTGTTGCATATTGTATATTTTACTATTTTTGGGTTTTAACTGGAATTAATTGTTACTGATCCCTTATGACACAGATTTCCATGAATGCTAGGATGTAGCAAAAAGCAAAGAAAGCAATGCAAAGAACATATTTCACTGTCATTGCAAATTGGCTTTGTGATGGTTGGTGTTCTCCTTCAGAATTTAGCTCTCGTACCCAGAAGTTCAGCCTGAGGCAAAACCACAGTATCCTCTCCAGTCTTTCTGAGCATACTTCTTTTCCTGGGCCTGTGTTCCTTTGCTGTTAGGAATTCTCCCCTTTTTAGGGGTCTGAATGTTCTTCTTCTCTCTAATAAATTGATTTTCCTTCCCTCCTCTGTGCTTTAAATCCTGGAACCCTTACCCCCAAGCCACTTTGATTTTATTGCCTCTTATATTGATTAAGCCCTCTGGAAGCTCCTTCTGTGCCCAAGGCAAGTTCTGGATGGCAAGGCAGAAAAGTGTACTGGTTCAGGTTTTCAGGCTGCCACTTATTAGTTGCAGACATATATGCACCCCCAAATGCATTTAAGGGTTACTATACTCCCTTTGGAATATGCAGAAGACCTGTGTTGACAGTACAGGCTGATTCTATCCTGGGAAGTGGTTGGGGAAGGGCCAGCCAGGGTGCTCTGAACTTTTCCTACTATGTTTAAGTTGTGTTTTCTTGATTCAGTGCTTGCCTACCTACTGAGTCCCTGTAACTCTATTCTGGAGTTCTGAGGAAGATGACTGACAGATTTTGCTAGTGGTTTGAAGATTCTCCTGGAGCATCTCATACTGCCATTTTGGTCAATTGACTAATTTCTCTGTTTTTATCATTAACTTTGACATTATCGATTTATTATGTCACAAAACGGTTTCCATTTTACTCTTGTTGGACACAAAAAATTTGGGGTGTATTGAGTAAACAAATTATAGATATTCATGTACAAGACTTATTATAAACATGTGCTTTCATTTTCTTTTTGTGAATACCTAGATGTTAATAGCATTAAAGCTTGATCACAGGCTAGGTATGTGTGAAGTTCTCTTTTAAAAATCTCTATTGAGTATCATTTACATGAACTAAAGTTCACTTGTTTTTTTAAAATACAATTCATTGATTTTATTAAAAATAAATCTATACTTAAAAATCTATAACCACAATCCAATTTTAAATCATTTTCATTTTTTATATTTATTGTAATTATTTTTTTGGTTTTTTATTTGTCTTCATTTTTTTTCATTTCTTAAAAGATACATAGATTACGTAAATGTTAGAGAATATATAGGGGATTCCCATATGCCCTGCTCCCCACACCTCCCACATTTTCCGACACTAGCAATATCCCCCATTAGTGTGGTACATTCATTGCAAGTGATGAACACATTTTGGAGCATTTCCACAAAGCATGGATTATAGTTTACATTGTAGTCCATACTCTCTCTCACTCAGCTCTGTAGGTTATGGCTATATAATGGCCTGTATTTGTCATTGTAATGTCATTCAGGAAGATTCCCAAGTCCTGAAAATGCCCCTATACTACACCTGTTTTTCCTTCTTCCTACCCTCAGAACGTCCAGGGGCCACTGCCTCTACATCAATGATATTTCGTCCATTGCTAAAATCACAGTAGGTCTATAGTAGAATACTAGTAAGCCTACTTTAGATCACAGTTCATTTCCCAATCCTGAGAATTCTGGGATGGTGATTCACATGCCACATTTAATTGACTTGGAGTTTCGATCCCATATGATCAATGGATGGGACTCTTGCTTGCAGTGGTAGATACTTGGTTCCTTGTTGTGTTGGTTATCTATCATCTCCTCCTTATTAGTTGTCCTGGGTGAGTCCAATGAATTGGAGAGTAGGTGTTGCAACTCCATTGATATTGAGGGCCCATCTGGCACATGGACATCCCAAAAATTTGTCTCTTGAACATACACCTACCAACTTTAGCACTAATTATAAGTTCAAATACAAGGACAGAAGAGCCATGTGTAGGGAAACTACAACTGAGTCTAACTCTGCCACTCTGGGGAGCATAAATTCCAAAGTAGGGCCCACTGGCAAGGGACCAAATTCCTGAGCTACCTGTCCTGACTTTAGTGTCTGGATGTCTCCAGAGGCCTCAGGAGCCCCACTATTTGGGGTAGTATCTAATTTCGCTGTAAATGAGATCCTGCTGAGATGTGCATAAAAGTTACCTCTGGAATGACGTCCTGACTCACTTTGAAGTCTCTTACCATATATACTCATTTGTCTTTACATTTTCCCCCATTTGGCCTGACCTTTTTTTTCCAGTTGCATTGCTTGTTGGTACTTGGTAGCAATCCATCAGCGCCAGGGAGACTCATCCCTTGGAGTCGTATCCCATGCTGGGGGCAAGTTATGGCATTTATATGCTGAATTTGGCTTAGAGAGAAGCTCCATTTGAGCAACAAGGAGGTTTCCAGTAGGTAATCCTTAGGCACCTGACAACACTAGGCTATGTTTCAATTTTAAGAGCAAAGGCTAATAAGCATCGTCATCAATATCAAGGGCCTAAAAATGGACCATCCTTTTACATAGTCTTTGCCCCTCTACTTGGGGGGGTGGGGTGGCGGTTCCTGTTCCATTAGAGAATGTGACAGAACTCCACAGGATGGGAATTTGATATTCTTTTGGTTATTGTGTGAATATCAACCCACTGTGACAATGCCCCGTGAATATTTGAACACATTTATAAGCCTTATGTTTATGCCCAGGTGAACTTCCTCCCATGTATCCCCCATCACTGATACCCCATATCAGTGATCCTCCCCTGTCATGGTTGTAACACTTCCATGGTCCAAAACTTATTTAAAAAATGAAGCTAATAAAAAAGCCAAATATAATTAATAAGAAAGTGAAATAATAATCATGGTTTTTAAACATAAGAAATAAAATACAGAAAATTTAAAAAACTTAAAATAAAATAAAATAAAAATTGGGATATTAAAAAATGATCAAAAATGTTAAAAAAACTTTTTTGACATTTTGCCTTTCATGATGGTAAGATCTGTTGTCATGTATGTACAGTGACATTTTCTTCCATTTATTCCCCCACCGACTTATTTTTTCTCATTTTGTCTTCAAAGTTTTAGGTCATAGTAAATCACATTCAGAATACAGGGGACTACCACTTACTCAACATGCTTTCCCTTTACCCCCTTCCCATATTAATAACCTTTTTATATGTGGATGATACATTTGTTACAACTGATGTACAAATATTGAAACATAGCTACTAACCATGGTCAATGGTTTACATTTTGGTTTACATTTTGGACGATGCACTTTTATAAATTTTTGATGAAATTTAACACAGCCTATATCCATCATGGAAAGAACATGTAGAACACTTGAATTGCCCCCAAAATACCCCTGGTTCCATCTATTCTATTCCTCCCCTCCCCTCCCCTTGGGGCCCATGATGACCACCAGGCTTCATTCCTTGAAGGACAAAGATTCATAGTTACTTGCAACGCTGAGGGCTTGACATGCTGGTCTGTTCTCCGTATGGCAGAACATGGTTTTGAGAGACTCACACCCCTCTATTTGAGAACATAACATGTCTTGCCAGGATGGGAGTCCAACTCCTTATTTGGCTCTTTATTTGGGTCTCCACCCACTGATACAATGCAGTATGACAAAATGGTCACTCTCACACTCCGTAGAAACCAGCCCAGGATGTGCCTGTCCCGGATGCCCCCATCAAACATCCTAAAGCAGTAATCCTTCTTTGTCATATTGCCAAAATAGCTTTCTCAACATTGTAATTTCAACCACATACCTGCCAATTCCCTGTGTTCACTTGCTCCCTTCCCTAACCCTCACCCCAGTTCCATGGATCATCCAGCCCACACTCCCCACCATAATCCCAATCAAACCTGTACCATCCAACCAATAGTATCCCTATACACCTGTCATATCCCTTCACTGGACAACTATACACTTCCACCTTATCATAGATTATACCTCTATGGGCATTGGCTCACAGTCTTCTCCCTTTCTATTTCCTGTAAAACTGTCTTCCAGATTATAGCTCTGTGAGTCAGCTCAATTTGCTTAATTCATATCTGTGAGGTCATGAAATATTTGTCCTTCAATGCCTGGCTTGCTTCACTCAACATAAGGTCCTCAAGATTCATCCATGTTATCCTGTGTGTTAGTACTATATTCATGCTTACAGCTGAATAATATTCCATTGTATGTATAAGCCACATTTTGTTTATCCATTCAACTGTTGATGTGCATTTGGGTTGATTCCAACTTTTGGCAATAGTGAATATTGCTGCTATGAACATTGGTGTGCAAGTATCTGTTCATGTCTTTGATTTCTGTTCTTCTGGGTATATAACCAGCAGAGGAATTGCTGGATCATATGGCAGTTCTGTAGTTAGTTTTTTGAGGAACTGCGAAACTGTCCTCCACAATGGCTGCACCATTCTACATTCCCACCAGCATTGAATGAGGGTTCCCATTCTTCCACATCCTCTCCAACACTTGTAATCCTCTGTTTTTTTAACAGCTGCCAGTCTAATGGGTGTAAGATGGTATCTCATTGTAGTGTTCATTTGCATTTCCCTAATAGCTAGTGATGTTGTGCATCTTTTCATGTGCTTTTTAGCAATTTGTATTTCTTCTTTGGAGAAGTGTCTATTCAAATCACTTGCCCAATTTTTAAATGGGTTGTTTCCTTTTTTTTATTTTTGACGTGTAGGATTTCTTTATACATGCAGGATTTTAGGTCCCTATCAGAGAGATGGTTACCAAATATTTTCTGCAGTTCAGTAGGCTGCCTTTTCACTTTCTTGACAAATTCCTTTGAAATGCAAAAGTTTTTAATTTTGAGGAGGTCCCATTTATCTATGTTTTCTTTCACTGTTTGTATTTTGGATGGGAAGTTCATGAAACCATTTCCTATTACAAGTCCTTTAGATGCTTCCTTACATTATCTTCCAGGTCTTTACGGTCTTTGCTGTTATATGTAGAGCTTTGATCCATCTTGAGTTAACTTTTGTATAAGGTGTGAGATGATGTTCCTTTCTCATTCTTTTGAATATGGATATCCAGTTCTCCAATCACTATTTTTGGAGAGGCAATTTTTTCCCAGTTGAGTGTGCTTGGTGGGCTTGTCAAATATTAGATGCCTGTATATGCGAGGATGTATATCAGAACTCTCAGTTCGGTTCCATTTGTCACTATGGCTTTCTTTGCACCAATACAATGCAGTTTTCACCACTGTAGCTTTGTAGTATGTTTTGAAGTTAGGTGGTGTGATTCCTCCAATTTAATTTTTTGTTTTCAGTATGTCTTTGACTATTTGGGGCCTCTTGCCCTTCCAAATAAATTTCATAGTTATTTTTTCCAATTCAGTAAAATATGCTGTGGTAATTTTTATTGGGATTGTGTTAAATCTGTAAATCAGTTTCAGTAGCATAAACATCTTAATGATGTTTAGTATTCCTATCCATGAACAGGAAATATTCTTCCATTTATTTAAGCCCTTTTTGGTTTCCTTTAACAGTGTGTAGTTTTCTGTGTATAAGTCATTTACATCTTCATTAAATTTATTGCTAGGTATTTAATTATTTTAGTTGTTATTGTAAATGATATTTTTTTCTTGATATCCACCTCATATTGCTCATAATTGGTGTATAGAAATGCTACTGATTTCTGCACATTAATCTTATATTCAGTTACCTTACAGAACTCATTTGTATACTGTAAAAGTCTTGTTGTGGACTTTTAAGGTCTTTCTATGTATAGGATCATGTCTTCTGCAAATAGTGAAATTTTTACTTCTTCCTTTCCAATTTGCATGCATTTTGTATCTTTTTTCTTGCTTAAGTGCTCAAGCAAGTACTTCTAACACAATTTTAAATAGAAGAAGAGATAGTGGGCATCCTTGTCTTGTTCCTGATCTTAGAAGGAAAGCTTTTAGCATTTCACAATTGTATATGATATTAGTCATTGTTTTTCATATACACTCTTTATTATGTTCAGGAATTTCCCTTCTATCCCTATTGTTTGTAGAGTTTTATCAGGAAAAGATGCTATATTTGGTCAAATGCTTTTTCTGCATCTATGGAGATTATTATGTGCTTATTTTATTTTGATCTGTTTATGTGGTGTATAACATTGGTTGACTTTCTTATGCTGAATCATCCTTGCATATCAGTGATGAAACCCACTGTTTATGGTGTATAATTCATTTGATGTGTTGTTGAATACAATTATCATGTATTTTGTTGAAGATTTTAAGATCTAGGTTCATTAGAGAGATTGGTCTGTAATTTTCTTTTCTTGTGGTGTCTTTGTTTGCCTTTGGTATTAGAGTAATGTTGGCATCATAGAATGAATTAAGCAATGTTCCTTTGACTTTTGTTTTTTGGAAGAGTTTAAGCAGGATTCGTGTTAGTTCCTTACAGAATGTTTGGAAGAATTCAACCTTGATGCTGCTTGGTCCTGGGCCCTTCTTAGTTGGGAGGTTTTTGATGACTCATTCTGTCTCATTCCTTGTGATTGGTCTCTTGAGTTCATCAATTTCTTCTTTCATCAATGTAGTCTGCTTATGTGTTCCTAGGAATTTGTCCATTTCTTCTAAATAAGCCATCTTGTTGGCATATAATTTTTCAATGTATCCTCATATGATACTCTATTTCTGTGGGGTCAGTGGTGGTAACCCCTTCCTCATTTCTTATTTCTTCTTTTTTTTTTCCTTTTTAGTCTTGCTAAGGGTTTGTCAAATTTATTGACCTAATCAAGAACCATCTTTTGGTTTTGTTTATTTTTTCTAGTGCATTCTTATTTTTTATTTCATTTAGTTTTGCTCTAATCTTTGTTATCTTTCTACTTCCTTTGGGGTTAATTTGTTGTTGTTGTTTTTTCCCATTCTTCCAAGTGTGCAATTAAGTCTTTGATTTTAGCTCTTTCTTCTTTTTTGATACATGCATTTATGGCTATGAGTTTCCCTCTCAGTACAGCATTTGCTGCATCCCATAGGTTTTGGTATGATGTGTCATTTTCATTTGTTTCAAATGATTTCTTTTTAGATTTCTTTTTAGATTTCCTCCTTTACCCACTGTTTGTTTAAGAGTGTGTTTTTTAACTTCCATATCTTTGTGCTTAATCTCGTTCTCTGGCCCTCGCTGATTTCCAGCTTCATTCCATTGTGGTCAGAGAAATTACTTTTTATAATTTCAATCTTTCTGAATTCACTGAGAACTTTTCTGTGGCCCAGCATGTGGTCTAGAATGATCCATGTGCACTTGATATGAATGTATATCCAACTGTATTTGAGTGCAGTGTTCTGTATGTCTATTAGGTCCTGATCTTCTAATGTATTATTCAAAGGCTTTGTTTTTTCCTTGAATTTTTGTTCAAGTCTTCTGTCTAATGGTGATAATGGTGTACTAAAGAACCCCACTATAATTATAGAGGCATTGTATTAGTCAGCCAAGGGGGTGGTGATACAAAATACCAGAAATAGGTTGGTTTTTGTAAAGGATATTTATTTGAGGTAGAAGCTTATAGTTACCAGGCCCTAAAGTATAAGTTACTTACCTCACCAAAATCTATTGCCACATGTTGGAGCAAGATGGCTTCCAATATCTGCCAAGAGTTCAGGCTTCTTTTGTCTCAGTCTTCCCAGGACTCCATTTCTTACTGGGCTCAGCTGCTGTGCTCTTACACCACAAGGTCTATTGTAGACTATGAGGCTCTCTAGGCTTTGCCTCTCTCTACAAGGCCAGCTATGAACTGTCAGATGAACAGCTCATCTCTTTTCCCAGGGCCTTCTCTCCTTCCTCATGATGAAGCTCCTCTGTGTGCTTACTTCCACAGGCTCCAGCATTAAAACTCAGCATCAGAACTCCAACTCTGTCCTTTGCCATGTCTTTTATCTCTAAGTCCCTACCCACCCAGGGACAGGGACTCAATGCCCTACTGATGTGGCCCAATCAAAACCCATAATCATAATTTAATCATGCCCAGAGGAGCACACCAGTTTACAAACATAATTCAATATCTATTTTTGGAATTCATAACTATATCAAATTGCCACAGGCATCTATTTCTCCATTTAATTTTTCCAGTGTTTGCCTCATATATTTTGAGGTGCCCCAGTAAGGTGCATAAATGTTTATGATTGTTTTTTTTCTTGTCAGATTACCCCTTTTACTCATATATAGTCTCCATCTTTGTCTCTTATAATAGTCTTGCAGTTAAAGTCCATTTTGTCCAATATAAATATAACCACTCCTGCCCTTTTTTGGTTAGTATTTGCTTATAAGTTTGTTTTCCAGCCAATCACTTTCAGTTTCCTTGAATCCCTGGGTCGATGGTAGGCTTCTTTTAGACAATATAGATTGGTCATATTTCCTTATCCATTCTACCAATCTGTGTCTCTTGACTGGTAAATTTAACCCTTTAATATTCAGTGTTATTATTCTCAAGGAATTATTTACATTAGCCATATTTTCTTTGGGTTAATGAATGTCATATGTTGTTTTTATTTCTCTTTTTGTCTTTTAGTTGTCCTTACATTTTCCTCCAAATCTTTCTCTTCTCTTTTTTTCCTTTCAACCTGCAGAACTCCCTTCACTATTTTTTGAAGGGTAGTTTTCTTATTGGTATAGTCTCTTAATTTCCATTTATCTGTGAATATTTTGAACTCTCCATCATTTTTGAAATCCTGCTTTGCTGGATAGAGAATTCTTGGCTGGAAGTTATTTTCATTTAGAATCTTAACTATGTCATACTACTGCCTTCTTCCCTCCATGATTTCAGATGAGAAATCAGCACTTAATCTTATTCAGCTTCCCTTTTTTGTGATGGTTCTCTTTTGTCTCGCTGCTTTCAGTATTTTCTTTTGTCTTGAGACCTGGAGAGTTAGACAAGTATATTTCTTGGAGTAGCCCTGTTGGGATTTATACTGTTTGGGGTGTTCTGTGCTTCCTGGACATGTACATCCATCTCCCTCAAAAGGGTTGGAAGTTTTCAGACATTATGTCCTCCAAACCCCTTCTGTCGTCTTTCCCTTCTCTTCACCCTTTGGGATGCCTATAATGCGTATTTTGTACAATTTGTGTTGTCTTTCAAATCCTTAACTCTCTGCTGGATTTTTTCTATCTTTTTATCTTTCTGTTCTACTATCTGTGTGATTTCAGATGTACTGTCTTCCACATTAGTAATTCTTTCTTCTGCCTGTTCAAATATGCTGTTATGTGCTTCCAGTGTATTTTTTATTTCTTGGGTTTTGCCATTCATCACCATCATATCCGTTATCTTTTTATGTATGTGTACATTTTTTTCAGTTTGTTCTCCCAGTTTCTTCTTAATATCCGTAATCTCTACCTTCACTTCATTAAGTTGGTCCATGACAATTGTTTGGACATCTTTGATTAGTTGTTCAGTGCTCTGCATATCCTCCTGGTTTTTAGTTTGTTCATTGGACTTGGCCATGTCTTCCTGTTTCTTAGTATATGATTTGTAATTTTTTGTTGGTGTGTGATCATCTTTTTACCTTGATGGGTTTATTAAATTGATTAGCTTTACTCGATACTCTAGGGTTTTATTTAATTACTGTTTTTGTGTGTGTGTTAAGTTTTCTCTTTGACACTTTGTTCCTCTTATTCTATTTCCTTGCTGTTGTCTATGTTCCCCTGAAGAAAAAAAGTTTAGGGAGTCCAGAGAATGAGAAAGAGGTAAGAATAGGAAATGGTTAATTGTAATAATAATAGTAAAAGTTAGAAGAGGAATCATATAAGACCTTGGAAAATGAATATTTAACTCGTGTAAGCAGTGTAGAGTAATAGAAATAAAATAGTGAATTTCCAACAATGATATGGGAAACTGAATAGAGAAACATATATAGAATGAATTAAAAGGCCAGAATGATGAGGGGAGAGAAGGAAACAGAAAAGAAAAGGCAAAAAGAAAAAAGTTAATCAAAGAAAGAAAACAGGATAGATGAGATAGAAATGAAAACCAGAAAAATTGAGGACTAAATAAAGAGAGGTGGAATGTAAAACTAACAACAGAAAGCAGAAGATAGAAAGTGAAGGAAGGAAAAGAGCATTGGTAGACAAAATCAGTATACATAGATAAGGGGAAATCAAGGAAGAGGAAACAGCAAACAAGAAACAAGTCAGCAACACCTAATTTTACAAAAGGGGGGTGGGAATAAAAAGGAAAGAAAAACAAACAAACAAACAAACAAAAACAAGCAAGCTGTCAAACACAAATGAAGGAAAAACAGCCTTCCCTCTTAGGCCCCTGAGGAGCTTCTCAGGCAGACGGTGTTTAGCAATCAGTTACACTTCAGCCTGTCCTCTACAGGTTTTGAAGCATGTTTTAATAAATACTAAGTTAAAATTTTTAGAGTAACCTTTTTTTTTTTTTAAGGAAAAATAAGAGACCCAAGAAAAGGTAACACAAAAATAATGTCTATGTTCTCCCTGTCCCTAAGTATCAGCTAGATGTTTGATATACTGGTGGATCACTACTCTAAAAGGAGCCAAGAATTGAACTAGGGGCATTGTATATTCAAGGCAGAGACTCTTGCACTGAGCTAAACTTACTCATTGGATCTGTTAGCGCTTCAGAAACCTATCCAGTCACTTTCCCTTGGGCAGGTTTGACTCTTTGCAGTTGGGTAGATTCTTGCTGATTAGGAGCCTGTCTGTCCCTTACCCCATTTTATTCTTATTTCTCTCCCAGGGAGACCAGATGCAGTAGCCTGTGTGAGCAGGTCCCCCCTCACCTCTCCTGGTCAGGTTGAGTTCCCTTCTGAAATTCAAATGGGACACTGGTGACTGAACTCGCCACAGAAAAATGACTCTCAACCCTCTTCCAGACCATGCCCTTCTCCCAGGGGACCCTAAATAGGCTTTTGGAAACCTATAAAGCACTTCCTACTGCCCACTTCCTTTAAGGGATTTGAAATTTTGGTAGTTTTCAGCAAGGGACTAGTCAATTGCTTGACTCTGTCCTCTCCGAGGCCAAGATTTTCTATCCCTGGGTGATTAGGTAAATCATGCTGCCTCAGCAGATTAGCCTCTCCCCTCTAACTCATGCCACCTCTAGCCAGCTGGTATGCTCTGCAAAGCTCAAAGGGGGTTCAGGCAACCAAGCCCACAGAAAAGAAACCTCTTTCTACCCTTTGCCAGAACCCTCCCACTCTCAGATAATGCACCCTACCTCTGGGTGGCCAGCAGGAGTCAGGGCTTACAGCTCCTTTTTGCCTTGATTGTGGGACTTAGCCATCCACTGTTTCCAGCCCCAGGGGAGAGAAACTCACACTTACACTTTGAGCAATTTATCTCTTTGTCCAGCTCCCTCCAGATCGATGAGCTGAAGCCTCCTGTTCTGTGGGTTCCCAAAACAGCTCACTGGTGTAGGATCTTGCCCCCACTTAGCCATTTTTTGTGAGAGAGATGGTGAGTGCCCACTTAAACTGATGCCATCTTGCCACCTCTCAATATGTGTCTTTTCACTGATGAGTTGAATCCATTAACATTCAGTGTTATTGCTCTCAAGGAATTACTTACATTAGCCATGTGTTCTTTGGGTTTATGTATGTCATGTGTTGTTTTTAATTCTCTTTTTGTCTTTTTAGTTGTTCTTAAACTCTCCTCCAATTCTCTCTTTCCTGTTTTAATTTTGAACTGAAGATCTCCCTTTAGTATTTCTTGAAGTGCAGGTTTTTTATTGACCTGCTCTTTTAATTTCTTTTTATCTGTGAATATTTTGAACTCTCCATCATTTTTGAATGCCAGCTTTGCTGGACAGAGAATTCTTGGCTGGGAATTTTTTTCTTTTACCCCTTTAGCACCTTAACTATTTTATGCCCCTGCCTTCTTGCTTCCATGGTTTCAGATGAGAAATCAGCACTTAATCTTATCAAGCTTCCCTCTTTTCTCTTGCTTATTTGACTATGCTTTCTTTTTCTCGAACATTGGACAGTTTGACAAGTATATGTCTTGGAGTAGGCCTGTGGGATTTATACTGTTTGGGGGGTGCTGTGCTTCCTGGACATGTTCATCCATCTCCCTCTTTAAGGTTGGTAAGTTTTCAGCCATTATTTCCTCAACATTCCATCTGTCCCCTTTCCTTTCTCTTCTCCCTCTGGGATGACTATAATGTATATGTTTTTGCATTTTTTGTTGTTCTTCAAATCCCTAAGTCCCTGCTGGATTTAAAAAAAAATTTTTTTTATCTATCTCTTCTACTATGTTTGATTTCAGTTGTACTGTCTTCCACATCGCGAATTCTTTCTTCTGCCTGTTCAAATCTGCTTTAATGTTTTCCCAGTTTATTTTTCATTTCTTGGGTTGTGCCATTCACCACCATCATGTTCGTTACTTTTTATGTATATTTACAATTTCTTCAGGATGTTCTCCCAGTGTCTTCTTAATATCCTTAACCTTTTCCTTCACTTCATTAAGTTTTTTCATGATATTCATTTTAACGACTCTGATTAACTTTTCCATGTTCTGCATTTCCTCCTGTTTTTTTAGTTGGTTTGTTGGACTGGACCATGTCTCCCTGTTTCTTAGTATCACTTGTCATTTTTTGTTGGTGTCTAGGCATCTGTTTTTCCACTGAGCTAATCTGTCTCCTTGGGTTAGAGAGCCTCTCAGAAGACTATCTGTCCCTTTTCCTTCAGGCAGTTTAGATTCCCTGCAATCCTGCTGGTTGGTCTTTTATCTCTGCCTCCTTTCTGATGTAATTCTTCTCTTTACCTAGGCTGCTGGGCATGGCAGCCTGCCTGAGGAGATCCCCTCTCCTATCCCTGTCACATTCTGACACCCAAGGGAGCTAAACTGTCTAAAATAACCAAAAGAAACCACTCTCCACCCTCCCAGGTCCCTCCTCTTCCCAGGGAGTTTGCAGTCACATTCTGGAGGAGGGAGCTGACAGTTCCACCTAAGCTCTTTGTTCTGAGGGCAGGGTATATGTGCCATTTCCAGCCACAGGGGTGAGAAACTCAAGATTTTTCTTCAAATTCCTTATCTTTCCAGTACCCTCCTAGATGACCCAGAGCACCCTCCCATTCTCTATATATCTAGAGTTGCTGGCTGAGAGGAAGAAATCTGCTTTCCTTTCAGTCAGATAAAATTTGCCAGGGGTTTTACCTTTGCTCAATATCTTGGAGGTGGAAGAGGGTAGCCCTTGCAGAGGTGAGGGGGATTATTAACAGCTTTAGCCTCTTCCTCTCTGTCCCTAACTATCCTGGGAGCTGTGAAATAGTGTCCTGGTTTGTTGTACCCCAAAGCAGGTCAGCAAGGCAGCCTTTGGCTCCCTCTCATTTGTTTTAGTGAGTGCGGGGCTTTATCTGCCTACCCCATCAGCCATGTTTCCACAATTCATCCTGAAATTACTTTCTTTCAGATTCATTTTAATTACTCCAGAAAGATCCATTTTATCCCCATCTAATTAACTCCATCAGCTACATTTGACTCAGTTGTTCTCTTTTCAGTTTTTTTAATTAGAGAAGTTGAAGCTTTTGGTTTACAAAACAATCATGCATAAAATATAGGGTTGATATATAACACACTATTACATTTCTTACAATGGATGAAATCACATTTTTAAAATGATTGTACTATTAACTATATTTCAAGGTTGTTCTGTTGGGTGTGAAAGGGTGTCTCATTGTGGGTTTTTTAAAAAGATTTATTTTAATAAAAATAATGAACAAATGTTTAAAAATTTTTTTAACATTTTCCCTTCTATCACTGTAAGATCTGTTGTCCTATATGTACAGTAACAGTGTCTTCTGTTTATTCCCCATGTCTTACTTTATTTCATTTTATTCATTTTGTCCTCAAAGAAGTTTAGGTTTACAGAAAAGTCACATACTGAATACAGGGGACTCCCACATACCCAACATCCTCCCCCTTTCCCCTCTTCCTTTAATAACAACATTGTAACACACATGGTATGTTTGTTACAACTGATTCACAAATATTGAAACACAGCTACCAACCATGGTAAATGGTTCACATTATGGTTTACATTTTGGACCATACAGTTTTATAAACTTTGATGCAATTCAACATATCCTGTGTCCATCATAGCAAGAACTCCTCCATCTCCCCCAAAATGCCCCCTTTTCCATATATTGTATTCCTCCCTTCCCTTCATCTCAGGACTCACAGCAACCACCAGGCTTCACTCCTTGAAGGAAAAATTTCATAGTTACTTGCAACAACACTGA